>JAKCWG010000064.1:0-62474 GCA_021464415.1 Lonicera japonica
TCCTTACACATTAAATGCATTTCATCATTGATCTTATTTTTCAATGCGATTAGAGGTGGTAAAAGGAAGGGACAGAAAAATACTTAACTGTTTGAAACTCTTTTGTTCTTCTCTATTCGTCTTCTCGCCCTGTAGATTGTTCGAGTTCGTTTCGCGATTACACAAGCCTCTATCGCTCTTCGCTTAAGTTCACGTTTGCGTTTGATAGTTCTGTCAAATTTTCATTCATGGCTTCCATACCCTATTTCTACTCCTTTTCTGTGATTTCAGGCATTTGAGTAAGTTCCTAAAATCGATTCTCGAGTTTCGATTCTTATTCTTGTTTGTTCATAGTGTTTTATTTCTAGAACATAGGTAGATACGCGCTCATAACTGAAAAGCAGAAAGCTGAGTTCACTAGGGCACATATCCCTAAGGGGATTAGTTGGAGAATTGGGAGAAAGTGAAAATCCTTTCGATAAGGATTACAAACTCGCCCGTAATGAATATCCCATCCATCTGTCGTTATTCAAAGATTGTGGTCTTAAGCAGCCATTAGGTCCATTAATGGTGGATTTTCTTAGGAAGTTCAGTCTGACCTTAGGGCAATTTTCCCCAAATGTAGTCCGAATTATTTGCGGAATAGAAAGGCTTAACGAAATCCATGGTACCAAATTAGGGCTAGAAGAACTTAAATATTGTTATATGCTCATTAAAAAAGAGTACGGATATAGCTTGAAAGCTAGGCAGAATGCCCCCAGCCTTGTATCAGCTTTGCATGACTCTCACAAAGGGACTGATTTAGCTGCAATTATTCTGATCGGGGACATCAAACTTAGTCCGATCTACAAACCTGTTCCCCGACGAGCTTCCGAACCTGGTGTGTTCTATTTTGATTAGCTTTGTTTGTCTTGCTTTTTATCGGCATACATCTAATCTTCCATCTTTTATCTTTTTGTAGGTGACTTGACCAAATTTGATCGCCTCCCCCAGAATACTTTGTTAAGATTGACCAGATCAACGCCATTGCTAGTCACGACGGTGGTAGTACCCCATCTGCGCCATCTCTTCATCCGAGGGCAGCACATAATCTGCTTAGATATCCTAGCACACGCATATCCTTCTCTAGGAGGGAAGGAGTAGCATTTGGCTTGGGCCTGAATGGACCTTTTGGCAAAAAGAGGCCTTGTTCAAAAAATATAAGATAGAGAATATGCATCATAACCGCCAAAGGATCCTCGAACTGCGACAAGGAAGCCGAGGAATAATTCCCGATCCTATTCCTGCCCCAGTTGCTCAAGATGATACTGAGTGTCGACCAAATTATTTGGACATTCCTTGGTTCAAGCTCACTGACAAAGAGAAATTCCATTTCAAAGTTCAGCAGAATTTGGCCATTATAGTTGCCAAGGGTTCAAAACAGCTTGTCCCAGTCTTTCCTAAAAGAAAGGGTCCTGGCAAATTTCTCAGCTTCAACGCTATTTTAAGGGGAGAGAAACCTACTACCCCTTTTAAGAAGAAGGCGAAGTTAAAGTCCAAAAAAGAAGTTGAGCCAGATCATGATCGGCCTTCAACTCGTCGTTTTTTACAATTAGTCGATCAATCGACTGATTCGGAAAAAAGCAAGGCATCGACATCTGGTCGGTATTCGCACGAGATCGAAAAAACTAAATCGGATTTGGACGCTATGCCGATCAACTCGTTCCCTAAAAGGCTTGCACAAAAGAAGAGAAATTTACTGTGCAAATGAGTTGAAGAACTTGCTCCCAAAAGGTTGCGCCAGAGAATTCAGACACCCAAGGATGCTTCTGTGAAATCAACTTCATCGGATAAGGGAGTCGAAAAATGTAGCAGTCCTGTTTCAAGTTCGAGGGGTGCCTTTGAGTCTCCATTTTTGGAGGTTATCAAGGTTGACGTAGCCCCAACTGGGGATGGACTAACGGAATTTAAAAATGACAGAGTTGGGGAGTCACTGGTCCAAATAACAGAGGCTACCAAAGATGCTATGATATTCACCCCGTCATTCTTTCATTCGGGCCGAGCACTAACTGTAAAAGATTCCGTCCTTGAGTCTGCTAGCCTAGCGTACAACCACTTGGGTGATGCTATGTTACCCATAGATAAAGAAAGGGCCCAGGCTATGTCAGAGGATAGCTTGCGTAGTCAGGCGTTCTACAACTTGATTAAGGTATGAGCCTTAGTCTTTTTTTATACATACATTCGTTTACTTCATGCAGTTCATTAATTTCGAATATCTTGTGCAGTCTACTGTCTTCTTCCACTAGCTGGAGGTAAAAAGACTTGATCACTTCAAACGGCTTGAATCCGATTTGAGCGTTGAGTGGCCTAATGTCGAGAAGTTGAAGAAAAAGGGTCTCTAACTGAAGAAGGAGAAAAATATGCACAGGACGACATGCGTACCTTTCAGGGTGCCTTGGACCTCAAGACCAAGGAAAATGAAGAACTGCAGGCAAGGTTCGACAAGTTAGAGATGGACCTTCAAGCCGAAAAGGATGCTCGTCTACTTGCCGAGCAAAATCAAAAGTTAATTGAAGAGGAGCTCAAGCAGCTGAAAAATTCACTGCTAGCATTGCAGGAGGAGTGGACGGATAAGGCACTTGATTCTTATGCCGACGAGGCTGCAATAGAGCTGGTCAAGGAGTTTCAGGATGGCTATAACTTCACACTGAATCAGCTCAATCTTCCTGCCAATTATAAAATAAGGAAATCGGTAACTAGGCCCATTGAACAAATATTCGAGGCAAGAGCTGAAGTTGCCAGGGATTTGGCAGAAGAAGTCCCTGTAGACCAAGGGGTGATTAATGCTGGAGATGGCGATGTTGATTAACCAAAAGACATTCCTTTGGGCTCTATAGCCGAGGAATCCAATGTTGAGTAACTTTAGGGCTTCAATGTTTGTTTTGTAGTTTTTATTTCCTTTTTCTTGTAATGAACTGATGAAATTAATGAAATTCCCATCTTCTGTTTACCGATGAACTTGTAATATTTTCTTTTTTGGTGGTGAAATACCTTCATATTACTTTTATACTTTGGATTTTTGATAGTTCATGCCCTTTATGCATTTCCTGTAATTTGCCATTCGGTATGAAACAATCATCTAATATGTTCCGCAATTGGTTAAGGCCAGGTTCAGAGCATTCACTCGTTGCCTTGTCACGTGGCTCAGTCTGGTTAGGGTGACGCTTGAGTTTGTAACTGCCATCATTATGGCGCCAATTTTCAAGGATAATATCGGCGCTTCGTTTACCGACGTGACTTTTCCCATAAATCACCATAAATGCTCAAATACCCTGTATCCCCTATATAAAGCCATTATATTCGTCCAAAAATTATATTTTCATCATTCCTAATTCAAGATAAAAAAACTTCTTCAGTCCAATAAAAATTGTCCAAGCAACAAACCGTTTTCACATCATATGGAGGATAACTGGATTACCCTTTCTGAGAGGTGGATAGATTGGAGGAGGTGGTAGGATCTATGGCAGGAAATCTCTGTCAACTAAAAAGAAAAAATTGTCTCCTCAGGGACTGTTACCACTGCCTTGTTGGGCGGTATAATCATCTGAAGGCGAACTTCGTATCTATCTCTGAAGAGAGAGACAGACTTAGAGGTAGTGTTTGAGAGGTGGCAGTACAATAACGATCTCGCCGTATCCTTCCCCTCTCAAACTCAACATCCATTGTCACTCCCTTCCTCTCTCCTTCTGCTTCCTCCCCATCCTCTCATCCTTGTTATCAACTTTCCTTTTTTTTGTACTTGTCTTCTCATTCTCCTTCATCTCTGTTTTTTTTCTTCTTTTTCCTTTTTTTTTGTATTGTATTTGTTCTTTGCAGTAGCAAGCTTCAATGTAGATGATTAGTGCTTTCATTGTAATAGATCTAGGCAATCAGTAGTTTTATTGTAATAGGGCCACGAAGCCCCTCCACATGTACATGTCTCCGAATCAATGAAGAACAATTTTATTTTCAGCAATGCCTTTGTTTGTATTATTTGCTTTTCGATATGTTAAATGAATGATATACTCTGGCAGACTGCGTGATCCACTTGCTTTATTAGGTCAACAAACACATATTGCCCCCAAAACTAGAAGAGTTCTTTGATAAAATTGACACACT
The DNA here is from genome assembly GCA_021464415.1 of Lonicera japonica. NCBI lineage: Eukaryota > Viridiplantae > Streptophyta > Magnoliopsida > Dipsacales > Caprifoliaceae > Lonicera > Lonicera japonica. Next base: position 4,117 of record JAKCWG010000064.1, read on the forward strand.
AATCGTAATCCTTCCTTCAATACATAAAATCCTTACCGATCAAGATTTTTTTTCGAATTCTAATATAAAACTCTTAACCAAATGAAGGTTCGAAGGAGTAAACCACCTTATCAAATAAGGTCTTACATAAATTTTGGCCTCCAGAAAAAGAAAGGTTTCACCAATTCCATTGATTGCCTTAACAAACAAGGTCTTAAATGGGTTTCGCCTTCAGATAATAGAGGGCCATATGTGATTACCTGTCTTTCCGGACAGGGTCTTATTTATTTATCTACCTTACTAAGCAAGGTCTTATGAAAAGAATTTTGTCTTTAGATAATAAAAGGTTTTATTTGTTTATCTGCCTTGTCGAGCAAGGTCTTATGAAAAGAATTTTGCCTTTAAAAAATAAAATGTCTTATTTGTTTATCTGCCTTGTCGAGCAAGGTCTTATGAATAACGTTAAGTTCTACCTTTCCGAAAAAGAAAGGTCTTATAAAATTCAATGCCTTGCTAGACAAGGTCTTACGTAATGCTCGCCTTTAAAGGAAAAAGGTCTTAAATGTGTTTCGTGATGACAAATTTAAGAATATGAATTAATTTCCATTGACATTGGATAAGCTATACATTTTTATTTTCAATGAAAATTACAATCAATGGTAATAACTTCTCAAGTTAGATACATTCCACAGATTAGGGATTGATCAGCCATCCATATCTTACAAACGATGGAACCCAGTTCCACTAGTCGATGTTATCATATATGGTCCTTCCCAGTTTTGTTCGAGCTTACCATGGTTGGGTTGTACTGCCGTGCCCAATACCTTCCTTAAGACTAGTTCCCCCACTTTGAATTCTCTAAACTTGGTATTCATCCTATATTGTTTTTTCAATGTGTTTTGATAGTTCGCCAAATGTATCGCTGCGGTCTCTCTTCAGGATTCAACGAAATCAAGTGTTTCCTCTAGGGTGGCATCATTGTTTTTAAATTCAGCTTGAGCAGTTCTCAAAGTGGGCAGGCCAAATTCTAAAGGAATAACGGCCTCTGTCCCATAAGTGAGGGAGTAGGGTGTATCTCATGTGGACCGATGAGGTGTTGTTCGGAAAGCCCATAGTACTGAGGGAAATTCTTGTACCCACTTCCCCTTTCTTTCTTCCTTCTAATCTTTTCTTTGGTCCATCCAAGATAACATTATTTGACGCCTCTGCTAACCCATTTCCTTGGGGATATGATACGCTTGAAAAATATTGCTTTATCCCGTAGGAGGTGCAAAATTGTTCGATCATGAGACTTCTGAATGGCGTCCCATTGTCAGAAACCAGGGCTCTCTGGATGCTAAATCGCGTGATGATATTCTTCCACAAGAAGTCTTTACATTAGTTTTCGCTATGTTCGCCAAAGGAACGACTTCTACCCATTTAGTAAAGTAATCAGTGCAGACTAGGAGGAACTTCTTGTTGCCTGGCCCACGAGGAAATGGCCCCATGATATCTAACCCCCATATGGCAAAGGGTTAAGGGCTGATGATCGGGTGTAAGGTCGTCATGTTTTTGGCATTTATCGTATTTCTTCACATATTGAACGGCGTCTTTTTGCATGAACGGCCACCAATAACCTTGGGATCTTGCTCGATAAGCCAGTGACCTTCCCCCAGTGTGGCTTCCGCAACTTCCCTCGTGCAATTCATGAAAGATATTTTGAACTAAACCCGGGTGAATACATCTAAGATAAGGACCAGAGAAGGACCTTTTGTACAATTTCTGCTCAGGTGATAGCCAGTATTTGCTTACTTGTGCCCTTACTTTGTATGCCTTTCCGTTATCTTCTGGAGTTGTGCCATATCTCAAATAGCTTATAATCGAATCCATCCAGCAGACCCCCAAATTTGCCTCACGTCACATACCATTTGCTGTTCATCAGATTCGATACTCGGACTTGATAATTATTCCACTTCGATGGTTCTTAATATTTTGGAATCAACCGCTGGCGCCAATGTCGCGAGGGCGTTTGCGTGTGAATTACTTGTTCTAGGGAACCTTTTGATGTACGCCGAACATAATTCTTTCATCATTTTTCGAGAAACTCTCGTATAACTAACCATCCGTTCATTCTGAGCTGTATATTCCCCAATTAATTGATTAGCAACTAGTTGGGAATCACAATGGATCACCAAATTTTTTATTCTGAGCAGCTTCGCTTTCCTCATACCGAAGATTAATGCTTCGTACTCAACTTCGTAGTTGCTTGCTCAAAATCCCAATTGGATTGCTTGTTCGATTACCCTTTCTTCTGGGGTTTTGAACATCATACCAACCCCTAAACTTCAATTTGTCGAGGACCCATATATGCATATCGACTAGGAAGTTGAGGCTTTCGGGTTTTCATCTATGGGATTTGCGATTGGTTCTATTTACTTATTTTCAATTATTTCAGTGGCCTGTTCCGTTTGCCGACCAGCTGGGCAGGTAATGCGTTGCCTTGAGTAGCTGTTCCGGTGAATTTCGCAATAAAGTCTGCCAGTACTTGGCCTTTTACGGCCATTCTTTGTTCGTATTCGATATGAAATCGTCCCATTTCAACAGATCACTTCTCCATTCTTCCTGATAAGTCAGCCTTTCTCAATGTGGATTTGATCGAGCTAGAGGTGAGGACTTTGATCGGATGGGAGTCAAAATAGTGCCGTAGCTTCCTTGATGCTGTGATTAGTGCTAGTACAAGTTTTTTTTAAAGGCAAATAATTTAATTATGGCCTTATTAAACATTTAATAGTGAAATACACAAGCTTTTGAATGTTATCATGTTCCCTGATTAGGGCAAAACTTACTGCCCGATCAGAGGAATCTAAGTACACATAAAGTTGCTCATGGGGCTCTGGGATAAATATTAGAGGTGGCCTGCTCATATATTATTTCAGCTCGTTGAGAGCTTTGTAACATTCATCATTCCATGTAAATTCTTTCGTTCTTTTTAATGCTTCATACAAAGGTATGCATCTATCAGAACATTTAGAAATGAAACGATTTAGTGCAACAACCATACCAGTAAGTTTTTGCAACTCTTTGAGGTTGATCGGTCTTTGAACATCAAGGATTGCCTGGACTTTTTCTGGATTGGCCTCTATCCCCCTATTGTTCACCATATAACCCAAAAACTTCCCCGAGCTTACCCCGAATGTACATTTTGCTGCGTTGAGCTTCATCTGATAATGCCTCAAGATGTCAAAAGTTTTACTCAGGTCTCGAATGTGGTTGGCTGCGAACTTGTTTTTTACCAACATGTCATCCACATAAACTTCCATCGATTTTCCAATCTGATCCCTGAACATTTTCGTCACTAACTGCTGGTAAATAGCCCCTGCGTTTTTTAATGCGAACGGCATAACTTTGTAGCAATAAAGTTCAATCGTAATAATGAACACTGTGCATTCTTAGTCTAGTCCGAACAAAAAAATCTTATGATATCCTGAATACGAGTCAAGGAAGCTAGTCTTTGGTGGCCGGCCACTGAGTCAACCAGTTGGTCTATCCTTGGTAAAGGAAAACTATCTTTCGGCAAGCTTTATTTAGGTCAGTAAAATCAATGTAAACTCTTCATTTCCCATCCTTTTTCTTAAGGATGACTGGATTGGAGATCCACTCGGAAAATTATGTTTCTTTGATTCCCCCCGCTTTGAGTAGTTTCTGAACTTCTTCTTCGACTGTTGCGGCCTTTTTCAGTAATGTTAGGAGAGGTTTTTGTTTGACCAGTTTAAAATTCTGGTTAATGTAGAGCTTGTGACATGTGACTTCAGCCGAGATCCCTGGCATATCATACGGTTGCCAGGCAAAAATGTCCAGATTCTCTCTAAGGAACATAGCTAATGCCTCCTTCTCATCGACATCTAAGCTACTACCGATCAAGAAAAATTTTTCCTTCTCCGAATTCAAAACCGCGGGGGCTTGAACGAGGTCTTTGAAGACCTTTTCCTCTGGCCGTCCTCTGGCCCCACCATTTATGGGACGACCATTTTTTAATTGCTATTTATTCAATTCGATGCCCTTCCCCTTGTTTGAGGGTTCGGATACCTCTTTTTCCTTGTCGATTAACATTTCCTCAGATTTCTTCTCTGAGACTGTTGTCTCATTAGAATTTGGCTCTTTCTTCTCATACAATGATCATCTGACTGCCAAATTGAAGCAAAACCTTGCATCTTCTTATTTTTCCCTCACTACACAGACTTCTTTTAGTGTTAGAAATTTCAACTTCTGGTGAGAAAGGGATATAGCCGCTTTTATTTCTCCCAGCCAGTTTCTTCCCAAAATTGCGTTGTATGGTGAGTTGATATTCATAACAAAGAAATCCATCATAGATACCATTTTCCCTATCCTAACTGGCACACTCACGATACATATTGACAAAACAACATCTCCGCTGAAGCTATATATTGGGATATCCACTGATCTGACATTCTTAGTAAAAATGAAAGGCAACAACTGGTTGTACGCCTTCAAATACATCACCTTCGAGGAGCTCCCCAGATATATCAATACTCGTTTCACATCAAAATTGCAAATATTAATCATGATTACTAGAGCGTCGTTATGAGGTATGGAGGTCGGAAAATACCCTAGAGGGGGGGGGGTGAATAGGGTTTTTAAAAACTTAATGCGAAATTAAAACGTTTTTAAAATATTTAAGCAAAGCAACTTAATTAAATAAGTTTATCAAGGAAAACAATCAATTAAATAATCAATCCCAAGAATAAGCAATAATATAAACAACTTCAATCAATTAATATAACAAATAAATAAAGAGATTGAGATAGAAAGATTGAACCGATCGAAGTCTAAGATTTTTTGTCCACACGGTTCGGCTTGTTCCCCCTACTCCGCGCTCGGTTAGTTTCCCAAGAATTTCCACTATAACCGATCTCCTTCCGGGTGAAGATCAAACCTCTACAAGTGTATTCTTCTGACACACTCTTACAAGTATTGAAACACCCTCAATACTCTCACAAGAAATCACTCTTGCTATTCTATGAGATACACCTCTCACAAATATGATTTGAATAAGTTTTGGTGGCTAACACCAATGTACAATATCTCTCTTGTGTATAACAAAATACAAATGAAGCTGACACTAAGAGATATCAAAATTGATCAAAGTATATAGCTCAAAAATGAAGAATTTGATCAATAAGATGAATTGAATACTTGAATAACTTTGTATATATGTAAAATAAGTTTGTAGAATGATTCAAGTATGTTAAAACATGTCTAAGACATCATATTTATAGCTTACAAAATCATATGGCCGTTGGGGATGATTAAGAGAGGTTTTGGCTCCAAGGTATACATTTTCAAACTTTCCAACAGCTAGTTTTGACAAAAAAATTCAAAATTGTTTTGTTAATTTATCTCAATTAGACTGTTGGATCATGCTCAAAGTTTAGTCAAAATTGCCAGGAGATGTTGTCTAACTACTGTAAAAATTTCAAAATGATCGGAGTTCGGGAAGGCCTCCATTTTACCGTTAGATCAAAACTGGGCAAAAATTAGGCGAATTTTAAACGAAAAATAAAAATATTTTTCCAATTTAATAATTTAGTTCCAAATAAAATTCTAATGATTTTTGAACCTCAAATATATGTTTCTAATATACCCATTTTTATTATATCTTAAAATATGATCATTTAAAATTAATATGAATTTATTTTGAAACTCGATTTTTGTAAAATGATGTTTTTCAAATAAATTCAATTTCAAGCTAGTTTGAATCAATCTTTAAAAGATGCATAAATATGTTTGAGCTATAGGAATTTGATCAATAAAGTATCTTTACATAAAATCTAAGCACTCACTCCATTTAATGATAATTCGAGTCTTCGTGATGCTTGATTTTCTTGTGCGTATCTTTACTTATTTGATGTTCTTGATCCTTTCTTGGTTTTGATTCTTTGTGAAGCACATGGAGATCATTTGAGTTCATTTCTTGTGAGTGAAAGCATTTGTGGAGCTTTGTGTGAGAGTTTGACTATATCGGTTTGACGTCACACTTGGTTGAAAAAGATATCGGCTAATGGCTATCATCATTGGAACAACTGAGTTAAATAACACTATATTAACTTATTGTAATTATCAAAATAAGATTAATTGACTTTAAGGTCAACAATCTCCCCCTTTTTGATGATGACAATAGAGTTAATGTGTGTTTATAAAAAGATAATAATTTTAAGCATATGAATAATATGCTCTCCCTAAATAGGTGCATAGATAAAAATATACAAGCAATTATTACAATGAAAAATACTTGCATAACACACATACTTCTCCCCCTTTTTCTTCATCAAAAAGTAGAGAATCAGTAATTATCAATCTAAAGCTACAAAAATACTTGTTAATACTCATAATAATGTGTGTTTACAATAACAAGCATAAATAGCATATAAATAATATGCTGCCCCTCAATTTATGCAAAGATGACAATTAAAAAGTATTAAAAATATTCGAGATAGTTTAATATATATATATTTTTAAATAAAGCTTTCAAAAGTATGAATGTAGAAAATCATTTAAAGCATTTAAAATCTTACCATAATATTTAAGTCAGTATAAAAAATTTTACCACAGCAAAAAAAAATAAAAATTACCGCAGCAAAAAAAAATCTTACCTTTTACCGCAACATCGACATTACGCACATTTTCTCCCCCTATGTCAACATCAAAGAGGGATCTAGACCATGCTAGGGCGGTGGACTCTAGATGCACGCGGGGGGCGCTGTATTTTTGACCTTTTAGGATGACAGCTTTTCGTTTTCGGGATTCTTTTAATTGCTAGATGCCTCTTGTCCCCTCTTTCTTGTTGTCTTCCTCGAGATCCATTTTCTTCTTATAACTTTTATAGGAGGTACCCTTGAGTAAGGGAAAGCAAATCACAAGTATGCGGAATTCCTTCCGTTGTACCGGTTCGTCTTGTGCTGCTTGCACTTATAAACGCAAGAAATGTCAGCCATGGTGTGAATATGCACAAATTTTTATGGATGTGATTAGTCGTCAAGATTATCGTACAATCTTCACCGTTTTTGGGGTAAATAGTGTTGCAAATATTTTAAAAGATATTCCTGAACATCAATATCTTGAGACTCTCTATTCATTTCTTTTTGAAGCTAAGGCGAGAGTCGAGAATCCCAGTAAAGGTTGTACTGCACTTATTGTTGCTCTTGAACAAAAGGTACAAGAGTTACAATCACGGGTGACAGCATTAGAGGCTTTGCAGTCACGAGTGACAACATTAGAGGCTCGATTAGGAGAGTCTTCTAGCACTAACCAATGCTTTTCTTTTGCTCATCCTAGAAGTTCTACAGGGTTCTTATCGTTAGTAGAAAATGTTGCACCTGAAATTCTTCCGACTACCAGGAATCTTTCAGACCATGGTGCTTTTCGAACTAATGTGGGTTTGCCAGCATATCTGACTCTGTCAGATTACCAAGCTGCTTTGGAAGGCCATTCATCACAATTTTCTCAAAGTGATACTATTGCGGAGGTTGCCGAGCCAATGAGTCCTGATTGGACAGCTCTATTAGATATGGAGCATAATTTTCTTAATTATTCTTCTTCTAGTCTCGATGCTGTTTTGAATTTTGATGCTGATGATCTTCAGATTCTGTTCCCTTCTTTTCTTTGAATGATAAATAATAATTTTTAGACTGCAAAATTATTGTTAGTTTATAATAACATGCAAAATGAAGACTTATGTTGTTTACCAAGTTGTGTTGTTTACCAAGTTGACATGCATCACAAATTATATCTTTAATAAGTTTAGTTTTAGGCAATCCTTTAACTAATTCCATTTTAGATAATTTGTGAACTAAATCCATATTAGCATGACCTAATCTTCTATGCCATAACTAAGAAACATTATTCAATACGGATAAACATTTAACATCTTGTTGAGACAAATCATCAAGTTGAAGAGTATATACGTTATTAGATTTATAAGTAACAAACAAGATATAATTATCACTAATATTTTTAACAATGCAACATTCAGATTTAAAAATAATTTCATAATCTTTATCACACAATTGACTAATACTAAGCAAATTATGTTTTAAACTATCAACTAGTAGAATATTATCAATATAAGAACATTTCTTACAAACTTTACCTATACTAATAATTTTACCTTTGGCGTTATCTCCAAATGTGACGTTGCTTCCTTGTTTAGGAGTGAGACTCAAGAAATTTCTCTTTTCTCCCGTCATGTGTTTCGAGCATCCACTATCCAAGAACCATTTTATTTTGCTAGCTTTTACTCTCATACAAATCTACACCAAAATCTTAAACAACTTTTCTTTTGGTACCCAAAATAAGTTGGGTCCTTTGGGGTTAGCGTACATAGTGGTTCCTTTAGGAATCCAAGCAAGTTTGTTCTTAGTAAAATTATTTTCTTTGTAATAACAAGAATGTGCATTATGAGTTTTTCTTCCACAAAATGAGCAAAGATTAGTGGGATTATGCGGTGTGTATGTTTTAAAAAAGTTTTTGTAATCTTTTTTGTTGTCAATTTGGTTATAACCCAAACCGGCTTTGTCAAAAATACACCTTTGTATTCCTAATAATTTATCCAAGTTATCCTTTCATTTGGTGAACTTGGCTAGACTATTAGTTAAATCATCCACTTGATCTTTCAATTTGACATTTTCTAATACAAGTGAGTTTGGAGTTTCTTTCTCTTTTCCTTTCTTCAAGGTTTTGTTTTTATTTTTCAAAAATACATTTTCTTTTTCAAAGTTTTCACACTTGCTAGAAATAATCAAATTTTCCTTTTTGAGGCTTGCATACATTTTAGACAAATTTTTTAAATTTTTTATGCAATTCCTCAAACATATCATATAATTCTTCATAGTCATTCTCATCATGTATATCATTATTAATAGAGGCATTATTATCACTAGATGAGTCATAAGAAGAGTGTACCTCATCATCTCTTGCCATAAGGCAAAGATTTGCCGTTTCTTCGTCGCTAGAATCAGCATTGGACTCACCTTCTTCGGAATCACTCCAAGTGCCTTTGAGGGCGTGTCTTACTTTGCTGAAGGCTTTGTCTCTTTTGTCTCTTCTTACATTTCTTCTAACCGGGCAATTTGTTTTGAAATGCCCTGGTTCATGGCAATGAAAACACTTCTTTTCTTCTTCATTTCCAACTCTTGGTTGAATGGATCGATCATTGTTCCTCTTTAATGAAGAACCAAAGTTGTTTCCTTTTCCTTGAAACTTCTTCTTCTTGGCTAGAAATTTCATGAAGTTTCTAGAGAGGAGAGCCATGTCATCGTCACCGCCCATTGACTCTTCATCATCCTCTCGTTGACTTGCCTTGGGAGCAAGAGTCTTCTTGGTTTTTGAATCAACTTCTTCTTCTCTCTCTAATTCCTTCTCGTGGGTTTTAAGTGAACCCAATAGTTCATCCATGCTTAACGTTTTGAGATTCTTAGCTTTTTGAATAGCCGTTACTTTGGGTCTCCACTTCTTGGGAAGAGTTTTAAGAATCTTTCGAATCTTATCCTCATTAGAATATTCCTTTCCAAGAAGATCTAAAGCATTAGTAATAATAGAGAATCTACTATACATAAAAGCAAGTGATTCATTAGGCTCCATTTTGAAAAGTTCATAATCATGAATGAGCATATTAATATTATCATCCTTAACTTGTGAAGTTCCTTCATAGGCAACTTCTAATTTATCCCAAATTTCTTTGGCGGTTTTACAACTAGAAATATTGTTGTATTCATCTATAGTTAATGCACAATGTAGAGCATTCAATGCTTTAGCATTAAATTGGATTTTCTTAATATCATTCTCATCATATTCGAAAATAGATTTAGGAGTGACTATACCCTTTTCATCGATTTTGGTAATCTTATAAGGTCCAATGAGTGTAATCTTCCATTGTTCAAAATCACTAGCTTGAAGGAAAGTACACATACGACTTTTCCAATAACTATAATTTTTGCCATCAAATAGAGGTGGTCTAGTGGTGGAAGAACCTTCGTTAATTCCGGTTCCTTGATAAATAGACATGATTGTAAACTCTAAGATTGTTAAATCAAAACAAGAGTACAACCTCTGATACCAATTGTAGGTCGAAAAATACCCTACAGGGGGTGAATAGGGTTTTTAAAAACTTAATGCGAAATTAAAACGTTTTTAAAATATTTAAGCAAAAGCAACTTAATTAAATAAGTTTATCAAGGAAAACAATCAATTAAATAATCAATCCCAAAAATAAGCAATAATATAAACAACTTCAATCAATTAATATAACAAATAAATAAAGAGATTAAGATAGAAAGATTGAACCGATCGAAGTCTAAGATTTTTTGTCCACACGGTTCGGCTTGTTCCCCCTACTCCGCGCTCGGTTAGTTCCCCGAGAATTTTCACTATAACCGATCTCCTTCCGGGTGAAGATCAAACCTCTACAAGTGTATTCTTCTGACACACTCTTACAAGTATTGAAACACCCACAATACTCTCACAAGAAATCACTCTTGCTATTCTATGAGATACACCTCTCACAAATATGATTTGAATAAGTTTTGGTGGTTAACACCAATGTACAATATCTCTCTTGTGTATAACAAAATACAAATGAAGCTCACACTAAGAGATATCAAAATTGATCAAAGTATATAGCTCAAAAATGAAGAATTTGATCAATAAGATGAATTGAATACTTGAATAACTTTGTATATATGTAAAATAAGTTTGTAGAATGATTCACGTATGTTAAAACATGTCTAAGACATCATATTTATAGCTTACAAAATCATATGGCCGTTGGGGATGATTAAGAGAGGTTTTGGCTCCAAGGTATACATTTTCAAACTTTCCAACAGCTAGTTTTGACAAAACAATTCAAAATTGTTTTGTTAATTTATCTCAATTAGACCGTTGGATCATGCTCAAATTTTAGTCAAAATTGCCAGAAGATGTTGTCTAACTACTGTAAAAATTTCAAAATGATCGGAGTTCGGGAAGGCCTCCATTTTACCGTTAGATCAAAACTGGGCAAAAATTGGGCGAATTTTAAACGAAAAATAAAAATATTTTTCCAATTTAATAATTTAGTTCCAAATAAAATTCTAATGATTTTTGAACCTCAAATATATGTTTCTAAGATACCCATTTTTATTATATCTTAAAATATGATCATTTAAAATTAATATGAATTTATTTTGAAACTCGATTTTTGTAAAATGATGTTTTTCAAATAAATTCAATTTCAAGCTAGTTTGAATCAATCTTTAAAAGATGCATAAATATGTTTGAGCTATAGGAATTTGATCAATAAAGTATCTTTACATAAAATCTAAGCACTCATTCCATTTAATGATAATTCGAGTCTTCGTGATGCTTGATTTTCTTGTGCGTATCTTTACTTGTTTGATGTTCTTGATCCTTTCTTGGTTTTGATTCTTTGTGAAGCACATGGAGATCATTTGAGTTCATTTCTTGTGAGTGAAAGCATTTGTGGAGCTTTGTGTGAGAGTTTGACTATATCGGTTTGACGTCACACTTAGTTGAAAAAGATATCGGCTAATGGCTATCATCATTGGAACAACCGAGTTAAATAACACTATATTAACTTATTGTAATTTTCAAAATAAGATTAATTGACTTTAAGGTCAACAAGGTAGATCGACTCCCTCCAAATATTGCTCAGAAAATGACAGCTAGTACAGTGGGTTGTTGTCTCGGACTGGATAGGCCTCAGACCACAGTTTTGCACGAGCCAACCTTGCTCGAAGGAAATTCCTCATTGCTTCTGACTTATTAGTTGCCCCATGGATTGTTTCTATTATTCCGGTCACTTGTTTATCAGTCTGAATGGCTACTACTTACTCTTCAACTACCTTTCCTTTGTTTTCATTACCCCCAGCGGGCTTTATATATTTGGCTAAATGCCCCTGTTCCACCAATCTTTTCAAAAACTGCTTCAAAGTTCTGCAATTCTCATTTCTGTGTCCATGGTCTTTGCGATAAGAGCATCTGTGTGTAGTGTCCCTAGTGCTTGAATCCCCCGCCATCGGCTTAGGACATTTAAAAAACTGCTCACTTTGTATTTCAAACATAATCTTGTGTATTGGTTTGTTAAAGATCGTATTGATGCCCTTAAAGGCATTTAGATTCTTGTCATCATTAACTCCCTCTTTTTTGCTCTTTCTGGCCTGGTTATCATCCTTGCTTTCACCATTCCTGTTTCTATATCTTTTAACAATGGACCTATTAACTACTCGATTATCTTCCTCGACCCGAGAAAATTTGCCAACCCTCTACAGTAAATCATTAATCACCTTCGGAGGCTTGCGGGTCAGATCGTTATAGATACCATTATTGTCCCAAGGTATGCCAAATTTAAATGTGCTTACTGTAAATTTGGGATCGCAGTCCTCGGCCTCCTAAAAGAGAGCCCAGTATCATTATGAATAATCCTGCAAGCTTTCTTCTTGTTTATTCCTTAACTGCGTCAAAGATTCTGGCCCCTTGACCATACTGCTGTTGGTGATAAACCTTGCCGTAAACTGCTCAGCTAGGTCACGAAAATTGTTAATCTTGGATGGGGGAAGCTTGTCGAACAATCGTAAGGCTGTGTCTCCCAAACTTGCCGAAAACATTCGACACATAAGGGCTTCCTCGTTCCTCTAATAGGCCATTACCTGCTTGTAATGCCTAACATGGTCTGTTGGATCTGTTCGACCATCATAACAGTTGAATTTTGGGTGGCCAAATTTCTTTTATGGTGGCGCGTCTTGAATGCGCGATGTAAATGGAGAGCCACGGTCTTCTCCTAATGCCTTTCTGGCCAAATCTGCCAATGATTTACCCTTATCTGTTTTATCGACAATTGCCAAATATATCATATTTCTCAGATCCTGCTCAGCCCAGTTCTTTAAGCAATTCTTAGTTTTGGTAAGTACTTTTTTTGGTTTGCTTCCCAATCGGTCGAAGACACTTGGAAGACCAGATATATCTAAAGCTGCATATCGTCGGGGTTGTTCATGACCCTTTGCTCGTGGTTTAGTGGGTAAATTTCGTCGTGGCTCTTAGGCCATTGTTGCTTTCCCTTTGTTGCGATATAACGAATTCACTTCTTCTTGAATGGGTTCCTCCCTGGTGGAAGAAACATGGGTTCTCTTTGGAACAGGGGGCGGGATTATCGGTTTTGGTAACCCTAAGACTGCATTCGTTACAATTTGCTCACGTAATATCTGTAGCAATACGTTTTTTTCTTGTTGTAATCTAGAAACCTTGCTTTGTTCCTCTGAAACCATTGGACCATTTTCTAAATAATTTGTATCAAATGGGGAGGTGGAGTGTGTATGAGGACCGTTCATGCCTTTGGTTTGGAGGTGGAGTGTGTATGAGAACCACGGGCCATGGTTTGTCCTGTGGGGGGATTAACAATGTGAATTACATCCTAATGTGAGTCCTCTATGGGATGGCTCCTTGTATGAACCATTTTCGAGAAATACTAATACCAAACTAAATCAAACAGTGCGAAGGTGAAGAATAGTTATGAACTTGAAAATACTGTAAAATTTAACCGTAGAGAGAAAATGAATTCGATTACTGGAAAACTATTTTTCTGTCGCCGATTCCCACACACGGCGCCAAATTATGGGTGATGTAAATTTGATTGAACTCAAAATAGATTGAATCGGCTCAAACAGGTAGAGTCAATAACCAAACTCACTAAAGGTGGTAACAATGAATAATAATAAATTAACAATAAGAACAACTGGCTTTTATTTGGTGTGGGCAGATTCCTCCGGTGGCTATTATCCCCAATCCGGTAGTACGTCCTCCCTGAGTGTGTGTTTGTGTTTTCCGCTAAGCTCTAATGGCCAACAATAATAACAATTCCCCCTTTATGAGTATGTATATTATCTATTCTTTCGTAAAGTTGCTGATTCTTTTATGAGGGTTTATCCTATTCTATTTATACAATCTGGATAAGGTTTAGTGAGATGAGAAATTACCATAAAGGGTAAATTTGATCAATAGTCCAAGGTGACCGGTGTTAACAACCCCATTCACACCGTTAGACAAAGTTGTATCCCAATGCTTATCTTCCAGCTCAACTACCTTTTATTCATAACTCGTTATTTATTGATCGGCCTACAATCCGATCAGATGATACTTCAATCCTCATCGGCCGAAATGAGTCCTGCCCATAGGATGGGTCCAAGGCTCGTTTATAGAGTTTGGGCCAAAGCCCAACAGGAAAATTATGCTCCCACATCTACCAATTGAAATTAATTTATAATTGTATTAATTTATATTCCATTTTAATTTAAATTCTTAATCAAAATCTACTTTCATTTTAATTTATTTTCTATTTTCTTTTAAGGTTCATTTCAATTGCATAATTGGATTTAGTTTTAAAATTTATAAATCTAAGATTTAAAAATTACATATTTGAAAATACAAGAATTTAAATTTTTTTGTTTGCTTAACAAATACAAGGAAACTAATTTTTAAATCAAAATATTATTCCACTAAAATTTATAATTAGTTGATTAGCATGCTACTTTCATTTTTGACACGTGACGAAATTCAGGTATGCACAAAATTAACCCATTTGACTTGACCCTATTATAGTATTTTCTTCCTTATAATATATCGTAATTACCACGTGACGGGGGTGGGTTTATGCATGCATTATTCGTGACGGGTTCAAATTTAAAAAAATAAAAATAAACCGCATTGGGTTGGGACGGGTTTATAAGCGTATCGGGTTTGGATAAATACGCTCCCTTTCCATCTCTAGTATTATTGTTATTATTAATATTACAAGTTGTTGGAATAATAGAGAGAGAAAGAAAGAATCTTATTATTCAACTGATGTCCAATATGTGTAGGGGTTAGCTCTATTTATATTAAGAGCTAACCTCCTTACTTCTCTACATAATCAATGTGGGACAAATCCAATATATATACTATTAGGTAATCCCTCATTCATACCACAATTCCAATGTGGGATAAATTGTATCTTACAATATTAGTTATGGACATCCACATATCAATATTTTTATAACACTCCCCCTTGGATGTCCATTATGTCACAATTCAATGACAGCTGCCTCATTAAAACCTTCCTAAGGAAAAACCCAGTGGGAAAAAACCAAAGTGAAGGAAAAAGAGTACAACATTCTTCTGGATCATTGAATCGGTATCCAATGCACAATATGCTGCCTCATTAAAACCTTGACTAGGAAAACCCAATGGGACAAAACCTAGTTAAAGGAAAAAGAGTACAGCGTGCAAATATTAGGTAGCATACTTCAGGATGCTCCCCCTGATTATTTACTCCCCCTAATGACAACATTTATATATTTTTGTTATAAAGTCGACGCATGCCAATATCATAAACTAACTTCTGGAAAATCGGCTTCAGTAATGACTTTGTGAACAGATCAGCTAAGTTGTCACTTGAACGGATTTGTTTGACTTCAATCTCTTTATTCTTCTGAAGCTCGTGAGTGAAGAAGAACTTAGGTGAAATATGTTTAGTCCTGTCACCTTTGATGAAACCTTCTTGAATTTGTGCTATACACGCTGCATTGTCTTCATAGATAATACTTGGAACATCTGTAATAGAAGACAACTGACAAGAACTGCGAATATGATGGATTAAAGATCTCAACCACACGCATTCTCTACTAGCTTCATGAAGAGCTAAAATTTCAGAATGATTAGAAGAAGTGGCTACTAAAGTTTGTTTAGTAGATCGCCAAGAGATAGCGGTATTACCACTAAGAAATACATAACCTGTTTGAGATCGTGCCTTATGAGGATCAGAAAGATATCCTGAATCTGCATATCCTATTAACTCAGAACCATTAGAATTATGTGAATAAAATAAGCCTAAATCAGTGGTTCCTCGTAAATATCTGAGGATATGTTTGACACCAGTCCAATGTCGTTTAGTTGGTGCTGAGTTATATCTAGCAAGCAAATTAACTGAGAATGAAATATCCGGCCTAGTACATTGTGCTAAATATAATAGGGCACCAATCGCACTTAAATATGGTACTTCAGGACCCAATACTTCTTCATCATCTTCCTTAGGACGGTATGGATCTTTCTTTACATCTAAAGATCGGACAACCATGGGAGTGCTTAGTGGATGTGCTTTGTTCATACTAAAACTTTTTAATACATTCTCAGTATAGTTAGATTGATGGACTAATATCCCACTAGTGCTTCTCTCGATCTGCAGGCCGAGACAGAATTTTGTTTTCCCAAGGTCCTTCATTTCAAATTCCTTTTTCAAATAATTAGCAGTTTTTTCGAGCTCTTCTGGAGTCCCGATTAGATTAATATCATCTACATAAACTGCTACTATAGAAAATCCTTTAAGAATTTCTTTATAAAGACACATGGGCAAATGGGATTGTTTTCATATCCTTCCTTAGACAAATATTGACTAAGACGATTGTACCACATTCTTCCGGATTGCTTAAGTCCGTATAGTGAACGTCTTAATTGTATCGAGTACGTACTCCTTGATTTTGCTTCAGGCAAAGTAAATCCTTCTGGGATTTTCATATATATGTTTGTGTCTAAGTCCCCGTATAAATAAGCAGTAACAACATCCATGAGTCTCATATCTAAGCTTTCAGTTACTGCTAAACTTATCAGATATCTGAAAGTTATTGCATCCATAACAGGGGAATATGTTTGATCATAATCAATCCCAGGTTTCTGCAAGAAACCTTGTGCCACAAGTCGTGCCTTGTATCGTGTGATTTCATTCTTTTCATTCCTTTTCTTTACAAACACCCATTTATAACCTACAGGGTTAACACCTTTTGGGGTTTGTACTATAGGTCCAAATACACCACGTTTATTTAGAGACTCTAATTCTGCCTTGATGGCAATTTCCCATTTTGGCCAATCTTCTCTTTGTCGACATTCACTTAATGTACGTGGTTCTGTATCATTTTCATCATTGCCCTTTGATACTTCAGTAGCTACTGTAAATGCAAATACGTCATCGATGACCTTTTTGTTTCTATTCCACATCTCTCTCGAATAAGTGTAAAGTATAGAGATCTCTTCATTATTTGGTACCAATGCCTCTTCAGGGGCTTTTTCTAAAACAATGACCTCTTCTGGGGCCTTAGAGAGAGTGGATTTTCCATGACCTCTTCTTGAGTGAAATGGGGAACCTCTTCAGGAGTGTTCTTAGGGCATGATTGCTCAGTCTTCCTCTTTCGGGGAGCTGAGTCTTTGGAACCTATAGGTCTGCCACGCTTCTGGCGTGGCGCAGATTCATTAGCTGCTATATTTTTATTTTGTCCTTTAAGGACATTGATTCTGGCAGGTGCATTCATAGCTGGCACATGTGATTTTATTACATTTGCTGCATCATTAAATCCATCAGGTAATTTATTTGCAATTTCTTGCAAATGTACTATTCTCCGTACTTCTTTCTCACATTCTGATGTTCGTGGGTCCAGATGAGACAATGTGAGATTATTCCACGATATTTCTCGTCGTTCTTCTGGAACGGATAGTTCTTCAGGAACCTTCTTATCTCCCCCTAACGGCGGGAATATTGTCTCATCATATTGACAATCTGCAAAACGTGTAGTAAACACATCTCCTGTCATTGGTTCTAAATACCGAATAATGGAAGGTGAATCAAAACCTACATAGATCCCTAGTCGTCGTTGAGGGCCCATCTTAGTACGCTGGGGAGGCGGAATAGGAACATAAACTGCACAACCAAATTTACGCAAATGTGATAGATTTGGTTGAAAACCGGTTACTAGTTGTGTAGGAGAAAATGTGTGATAAGCTGTAGGTCTAAGTCTGATCAGTTTTAATGCATGCAATATAGCATGTCCCCAGGCACTAACAGGTAACCTAGATTGCATGAGTAAAGGCCTTGCAATAAGTTGAAGACGCTTAATCAAGGATTCGGCTAAACCATTTTGGGTGTGAACATGGGGGACGGGGTGTTCAACTTTTATCCCTATGGATAAACAATAATCATCAAAAACTTGAGAAGTAAACTCAGCTGCATTATCAAGTCTAATAGACTTAATAGGTTGATCTGGGAATTGCGACCTAAGTTTAATGATATGTGCCAATAGGCGTGCAAAAGCAATGTTTCTAGTAGAAAGTAAGCTTATATCTGACCAGCGGGTGGAAGCATCAATTAAAACCATAAAATACCTAAAAGGTCCACTTGGGGGATCTATAGGGCCACAAATATCACCGTGTATTCTTTGGAGAAAAGATGGTGCTTCAGAAGAAATTTTAAGGTACGAAGGTTTTGTGATGAGTTTACCTTGTGAACAAGGGGTACAGAAATAGCCACTTGGTATGGTCAGCTGATGGTTTGCCAATGAGTGCCCATAAGAGTTCTCTATTATCTTTCTCAACATGGTTGTTCCTGGGTGTCCTAATCTATCATGCCACAATCTTAAGGCCTTGGGATCACTAATTTTCGGTATTTTAGACTTGAGCTTTTGGCTCATAACTGAGTGTGACTCAACATTAGATAATGTTGTGCAATAGAGACCCGAGGAGAAAGCACTTAGTTTTTCTAGTGGGAGCGTCTGGCTCGCGACACTAGTAGTGATGCACAAGAATTCCTTGTTATCTTCATTTTTCGTTTCAATATGATACCCATTCATTCTAATATCTTTAAAACTAAGCAAGTTTCTTCTGGAACTGCTTGAGAATAATGCATCTTTTATAAAAATGTGGGTACCATTTGGTAACATCACATGGGCTCTTCCGGAGCCTTCAATTATTTGCGCAGGTCCAGCTATGGTGGATACTTTGCGTGTATTAAATACTACTTCAGAGAAAATTTTTTGATTTTTCAATATAGTATGTGTTGTGCCACTGTCTACTAGACAAAAATTATCCTTGGTATCATGCATTCCATAATCCATACCTTTAAAAGAAATATTATAAACTATTTAATAACCCAAACATATTATAAAAGCAATTAATTTATCGTTATAATGAATATAAAAACAAACTAAGGTTTCTAACCAAAAGTTATAAATATCAAAATAATAATTCCTAAAACATAATTAAATAATAGAATATCTAAGACTGTCTAAATGCATAAAATAAGGAGTGATAATTTAGGTCTTCTGGACCTAGCTAGGTGGTGCTCCCAACATCTTGTCAAACTTTTCCTTAGTAACAGGATTGCCATCAGCATCTTTAAAAAAATCATTGCATTTTAGTTGAATGATATCAGTGGCTAATATGCTTACATCGTTCTCTTCCCCATCCAACCAGTTTGTCTCCATAGCATTAATAGAGGCCTTGTATTGATCCACAACATGTTTTGGTGCACGGCAAGCACGTGACCAATGCCCACTTTTTCCACATCTATGGCAATTATTATTTGGTGGATTCTGGTTCTGATCTTGATTCTGATTCTTATTCTGGTTCTCATTCTTCTTACCAGACCACTTCTGGTGGTTTTTGAATTCTCATTCTTCTTACCAGACCACTTCTGGTGGTTTTTGAATTTTGTATTGTTGTGCGGGCCTTTATAACCACCTCTGCTGGGGTAGTTATTGCGTCCACCTCTTCCGGAGGAGTTCTTGTATCCACCTCTTCTGGGGGGATTATTACGCCCGTTTCCACGGCTTCTATTATGACCAAAATTGGCATTTGCTTCAGGAATTGCCTCAGAACCAGTTGGTCTAGAATTATGATTCTTGATTAGAACTTTGTTGTTTTGTTCTGCAACTAAGAGACAACTTACAAGTTCAGCGTACGTGGAGAAACGACGCTCTCGGTATTGCTGCTGCAGGAGCACATTTTGGGCATGAAAAGTGGAGAGAGTCTTTTCAATCATTTGCTCTTCAGTAACTTTTTCACCGCATAATCTCAGGCGAGCAATAATGTTGAAAAGTGAAGAGTTATATTCAGCCACTGTTTTAAAATCTTGGAATCGTAGATTTATCCATTCATTGCGAGCACTAGGCAAGATGACCAACTTCTGGTGGTCATATCTATCCTTCAGGGATTGCCAGAGACCCAACGGGTCTTCCTCAGTCATGTACTCATTTTTTAAATCATCATGAATGTGGTGACGTAAGAAGATAAGAGCTGAAGCTTTGTCCTGTGAAGATAATTTATTTCCTTCCACAATAGCATCACCAAGATTTTTGGCAGTTAAATGAAGTTTAGCATCAAATTGCCAGTTTAAGTAGTTGTTACCATTAAGCTCAAGGGTCTTAAATTCGAGTTTAGTGATATTCGACATTATGACTGCAAAAGAGAATTATTGTAAATTAATTACTTAATAAAGGATCAATAAAGTCAAATATTTTTGGCCAATTATTATTTCATGGATAAGAACTTCAAGTTCTTAAATTTATGAGACTTCGGGCTCATAAAAAAAATTAATTATAGAACTTCAGGTTCTATCAAGACTTCAGGCTTATAAAATATGGCCTTATTTTGATCCATTACCTTTACAGTCGTTTAATTATTAAGTTTAAAAGAAGAAGGGTAGAATAAACAATAGCGCACACATATTTTCATGCAATTTAAATAAAACTTATTAAAACTTCAAGTTCCAAATAAATATTAGAGAGCTTCAGGTCCCTAATATAATTCATGGATTATCGGGTCCTGAATTATGATTATGGAACTTCAGGTTCCAAATAAATATTAGAGAACTTCAGGTCCCTAATATAATTCATGGATCTTCGGGTCCTGAATTATGATTATGGAACTTCAGGTTCCAAATAAATATTAGAGAACTTCAGGTCTAAATAATTTATGAAATAAAATATGTAAATCTATAATAAAAGACCAAATAAAATATTTAACAATAATATAAATTATCAAAGTATTATAAAAGAAAAGACAAGCATAAATCTAACCTTTATGGAGAGAAAATCCCGTGCCTTCTTTCGAACAGCCCCTTCTATCGAACAGTCTCCAAGAAGAAAAAATTTAGACTATGGTGGCCTGCTTTCGCAATGGCCGGCCTTCAAAAAGAAGGAAACAAATTTCTTCAAGAAGAAGAAAAAAAAAATTTAGACTATGGTGGCCTGCTTTCGCAATGGCCTCCAATTGACTGTAGAGCAGTCGTGCTGATAACGTGTTGGAATAATAGAGAGAGAAAGAAAGAATCTTATTATTCAACTGATGTCCAATATGTGTAGGGGTTAGCTCTATTTATATTAAGAGCTAACCTCCTTACTTCTCTACATAATCAATGTGGGACAAATCCAATATATATACTATTAGGTAATCCCTCATTCATATCACAATTCCAATGTGGGATAAATTGTATCTTACAATATTAGTTATGGACATCCACATATCAATATTTTTATAACACAAGTATAATTATAGTAATAACAAATAATTTTTTTTTAATTTTTTTTTTCTAATTTGTGAACTTGGAATCTAGAAGTAATAGCCATACTTCTAAAATTTGAAAGTTATGACTTTAAATTAAGTGTTAAATCTTTGGATTTGAATAGATTTGTAAATCTTAAATTATAATTTTAAACTAAACAAAATATTTAGATTTGAGATCCAAAATCCAAAGCTCGTGATCAAACCTTCTCTCAAATCTACATTTCCAATGCACCTTTAAAGAATTTTTAAAAGATTTTATTAAAAAATATTGATTAACTTATTAATACGTAGTTTTATCAATTAACTATATTATTAATAAATCTTTACGATGTTAGTTAAAAATTATGATTTCTCCCTTGTTAGTTTGAAAAGCAAAAATAATAATAATAATAATAATAATAATAATAATAATAATAATAATAATAATAATAATAATAATAATAATTGTAGGTCAGAAATCAACCCTAGAAGGGGGTGAATAGGGTTTTTAAAACTTAATGAGGAAATTTGAATGTTTCTAAAAAAATTTATGCAAAACAAATTAATTAAACAAGTGTATCAATGAAAACAAGCAATTCAACCAAGCAATCTCAAAATACAAGTAATCAATAAATGGTAATTTCAATCAATAAATATGGCAAGTAAATAAAGAGCTTGAGTTGGAAATATTAAACCGATTGAAACTAAAGACGTTTTGTTCATGCGGTTCGGTTTCCTAAACCATACGTCCGCGCTCAGATAGTACCCCGAGAATTTTCACTAATTTTGATTTTCTTCCGGGTGAAAATGAAACATCTACAAGTGCATTCTTCTCACATACTCTTACAAGTATTGATTCACTTACAATACTCACACAAAAAATCACTCTTGCTAATCTATGAGATTCACCTCTCACAATTACTAAATAAGAATTTACCTTCTTGTCATCCTATGAGATTTACCTCTCACAATTAAATATAGATTGTTTAGTGTGATACATCAATGAATAACAAATCTCAAATATTTGATAGATACAATTTAAAGCTCACACTAGAGTTATCTTGATTGATCAATTAGATATAACTCAAAGATGAATGAATATGATCAATACTAAAGCTTGAATCTTTAAATAATGAAGATAGATGAAATATGAGTTTGTATATGTGTTCAAGCTTGTCAAAATGTGTCTTAGATAGTGTATATATAATCCCAAAAGTGATATAGCTGTTTAAGAGGTTTGGTACCAAAAATGGTAAAAAATCAAAAATCTAACGATTATATTCTGAGACATCAGTCGACTGAGCAAAGCTGCTTAGTCGACTGATGGGCTCTGTCTGTCAGGCCAAAATCTCAATTTTTATACTTTTGCATATTAGCTTCAAAATCAATTCTAATGCTTTGGGGACCTCAAATATATGTTCTTAAGACACCTATTTTCTGAAAAACTCAAAATATGATCGTTTGAATTTATTTGAAAACGGTTTTTGTAAGAATATGTTTTCAAAGAAAATTCAATTTAAGCTTGTTTTTAATTAATTTAACAATTATGTATGATCATGTTTGAGCTATCTAAATAATCAGTTAAGAAACTTTACAATAATCCTAAGTACTCACTCAATTACCAAATAGTCGAGTATTTGAATGCTTCGATTTGTTTTCTTCAAATTGATCTTCACTTGCACTTGCACCTTTTGCCATGAAGCTTTTGCATATGATCATTGATCTTGATATTCATGAATAACATTGTGATGAGATTGATCTTCCTTGACTTGTCCAATGCATTGTTGACTTGATCGAATATGAATTGAATGATCCTTGTCACGTGGCATGCTTTCTTCGTAAACTCCATGCTTTTCTTGAATTTATAAGATAATGAACTACAAACTTAATTCAATAAACATGTTAAATTACACGTGATTAAGTTATTGTTATTATCAAAATAAGATTAAGATCTACAAGGTCAACAATAATAATAAATATTTGAAAATCAAGTATACATATCCTTCTATATCGACAAACCCAGTAGACCTATTTCATGTTTATCAAAATTTCAATATATAGTCATATAAAGTATCAACGATCATGTAATGAATTAGCTGACATTTGGTACTCTAATTTATAATACGGATATTACTTTCTTTCACTAAAATGGTTTGAGAGATGATAATTTTGCGAGCAACATACCATAAAACCTTTGAGATTTATTTTGTGATTGGAATTGACATCGTAGTTCAATATACCAATTGCAGGACATAATGGCTGACATAGCTTTCTCCGATTATATAGACTTCTCGATTTTTGTAATGTGCATATATAATTCAATTTTTTGGTTAACCCACTTTCTGATTGAATTTTTTAATGAAATTTAGTGAAAATGATCTTTACCAACTCTCTTTTTGGATAAATTAATTTTAAAAATTCATAAAAATAGTAAATGATAGAACTTACAATTCCATCATTTTAAATTCCTTCAATTGTAATTTTCTATATTTTTATATAGAATTTTTAAAAAATGACACGAATTATGATATCTCTTATTTTAAGTTAAAATTTGGAAAATAACATCTCATACCACATAATTTTAAGTTGGATTTTTTTAAAGGCCAACCTCCAACAAATTTACTGCGTGTAGCTAATTTTACTAAACGATGGACTTCCTACTTTTCACTCTCTAAATCTCAACTTTTATTCAAATCTCAATTTTTTTTTCTCCACTGTTAATTTTGTCAAAAAAGGAATGTTTTTAAATGTACTCACATAATTCGTCTTTTCACCTCACCAAAAGTCAAACTTATGTTAATCTTATTATAAAAAATAGCGTAAAACCTTTTCTTCTCACCCCACTTTTTTATACTTTGGAAAGATCGCCATTAATTTGTTTTTTCACCCACTTAAATTATTAAAAATAAAAAAAAAATTATTCTTTTCAACAAACAAGCATATACTATTTTTACTTAATTACATATATCTCATAGATGTAAACTTATAATAAGTATTCTCGTACTTTTATATAGAGTTCTAAACTTTTATTATCACTTGCATCGACACGATAACGTTTTCAATGATGTTTTTCTTAATTTATTTAATCTTTTAATTTATGCATGCATGCAGAGCAAAATAAAACTCATTTTAAGTTATCCAATGTCAAAGTTAAAGAAAGTTAGTATTGACATATGCTTATGTCATAAAAAAATGTCTTGTATGTTGTGCTTTTATTGTTTCAATATTTAAATTCTTAAAATTACTCGTAAAAAATATTAAAAAAAATAGTTTGGTGAGAAAATCTCTATCATTTTAAGATTTTGCAAGGAAATCGATTTTCTTAAGTCTCCAAAAAATTAAATATCTTAGAAATCGAAAGTAACAAAATATTTTAATAAATGATTTACTTTTATGAAAACTATTTTATTTTTTCAATTCATTTTTTCCCTTTCACGAAAGATAACATATTTTAAAAAGAAAGAAGAATATAGTTTTAAGTCGTTAAATGAAGAATTTTGTAATGAATTTACATATAAATCTCCCCACGTTATAATTTTCATTCTTTATCGATGGGGTTAAATACTAATTTTATCATTGGCCTACAAAGATAATTCAACATTTTTTACCTCCGGTAAAATCCTATTTTTACCCCCGGTAAAATCTCATTTTTACCTCCACTAAAATCCCACTCAACTCCACTCAAATTCCACTCATCTCCATTAACTTCCACTCAAATTCCACTTACATCCACTCACCTTTGTAAAATTACCTTTTTGCCCCTCATCTTCATCAAATTTATTTTTTTACCATTCTAGATTTTACCTATAAATACCCCCTTCATTCATTCATTCAAGACACACCAAAAACACACAATTCTTCTTATCTAAGATTCATTCTCCTCACCAAAAATATATACTTTCTTTCCTATATAATTCAAGAAAAAATAGAAGAGTCACATACTCTCTATTTTCATACCCTAAAAAATAGAAGGGTCTTATACTCTCTATTTTCATACTCCAAAAAATACCAACAACCTTTATACACTATCTCTCCTACACAGTTTATTATTTATTCTGTTGAAATATTTGTAATCCTAATTCTATACTTATAAATAGAATTAAAGAAATTATAGAGAGAGAAGTTGGTAGCTTGTATTATCTTCCAAATTGATCGCCTTTGAGCTAATACAAAGCAAGCACACACAAAAGGAGGACGTACCACTAGAATAGCATAAGCGCTACCGGGGGAACCTACCTTAAAAAAAAAGTCATGTGTTCATCATTGCGCCGCATTTATTTTTTTATTCACCGATATTCGCTTATTGATTGGTTAATTATCTACTTCTAGATTTTGACACCATCAGTTGGCGCCGTCTGTGGGAACGATAAGTTTTCTAAAGCTCTCCTTCTTTAGAAATTACAAGTGAATTTTCGGTGAAAAACTCAAAATCCCGCGGGTCTACGTAGCTCAATATTCTCGGGGGAATAACTTTGTGCTCAAAATTCCAAATTATGTGATTCTGGAGTCCATTTTGGAGAAAATTTCAAGAGTTACAACTTTTCAGTTTAAGAGTTTTTCAAATTCGTCCATCTCGGGGTTCAAAATTTCGATACAAACTTTCTGAAACGAAATCCCGCGGCCAATGGTGACTCAATATTATCAGGTGCATAACTTTCTGCTCAAAACTCCAAATCATGTGATTCTGGAGTCCATTTTGAAGAAAATTTCAAGATCTACAACTTTCCAGTTCAATCCGTTTTTAAATTTTTCCATCTCGGGGTCCAAAACAGGGATACAAAGTTGCTGCAACAAAAAATGCGAAAATCCCGCATGCCTACGCTATCTCAATGTTTACGGGTACATAATCATTCAAAAAATCCGGTTAAGCAAGGGGATAAAATCCAAAAGAAGAGATAAGTTATTTTTTAATAACTCATATATGATTTTTCTCTCTATATTAATATATCTAAAGTTGTATCATTTTCTTACGATCAATAATCTTTGTTGTAGGAAAAATTAACGAGCTTCCAAAAAATTACAATTGAATGTAATTTTCATCAAGTTCGTCCAACAAACCACGAAAAAAAAAAATTCAGCGGATATCAAACTTCCACAAAGTCGAATGCAATTTTGAAGTCTATCAAACAACAGCAGAACCACCTCAACCCAAAGAGACCTGGCTGAGAATGATCATCTACTGCTGCACCACTGGTCAGAGACCAAGATTTTAAGAAACCCTGGTAATAAATGAGAAAATTGTCAGAATTTGCATAAGTTAGAAGGGAGCAAGACTCTACTCAAAACTTAGCAATTTGCCTAAAGTTAGAAGGGAGCAAGACTCTACTCAAAACTTAGCAAATGTGCCTAAGTTAGAAGGGAGCAAGACTCTACTAAAAACTTAGCAAAAAGAACAAATTTTCCTTTTAAGAAACCAAGGATTTCGAAAAAATTGCTATCAACATATAAGGGCCATGC
Source organism: Lonicera japonica (assembly GCA_021464415.1). Classification (NCBI taxonomy): domain Eukaryota; kingdom Viridiplantae; phylum Streptophyta; class Magnoliopsida; order Dipsacales; family Caprifoliaceae; genus Lonicera; species Lonicera japonica. Next base: position 30,937 of record JAKCWG010000064.1, read on the forward strand.
TTTAAACAATCACAAGTGGAGCATCTCCGGAATACTTTTACAAAACCCTCATTAGAGATACACATTATCTAGTCATTCAGAAAAGGCTGAAGAATTTGAAGATCATCAGCACCAAAATTCAAAATAGTACTTAAATCAGAAGAAGAATAATCAGAAAAATCATGGTGAATATTCCCTGAAGCTGTCCAGTCAAGGCCCGTTGTTTCAGCAAAATCTGTAACAAAATCATCTAGTGAAGATTGCGATAAAAAATTGTTTGAAGCACCCTGGTAAACGGCGTCCAAGGTAGCCTGATCATATGACTGATTCGGAAATGACGGCAAATCCACTTCAGTCAGAGGAGCCCCATTTTCTACAAGATTTGTGGAAGTCGAAAGAATATTATGTACACCTTCTTCCGACATAAGGAGCCTAAAAAAACTTCCGGGAATAGGTTCTGAAAGATCCACGGCAGTCGGAATAACATTTGGCACGTTATTTTCTGCCAACGAAGGGAACCTCGAAGAACCTCCAGGATGAGCAAATGAGCATAACGGGTTAACACAGGAAGACTCCCCTCCTAATCGAGTCTCTAATGCCATCACCCGTGCTTGTAACTCTTCCACCTTCTGTTCAAAAGAAGCAAGGAGAGCAGTACAGCCTCTAGCGGGATTCTCAATCCTCGCCGTGGCTTCAAGAAGATACGAACTAGGAGCCTCGAGAAGTCGATCTTCGGGGACACGTTGCAAAAAAGATGCAACATTCCTCACCCCGAAAACTGTGAAGATTGTGTGATAGTCCTCACGATCAATCACATTTGGAAAAATTCTAGCATAATCACAAGATAGAGGACATCTCTTGTGGCTATGAGCACAAGCCACACATGGACGGCCTGAAAAAAATTGAGTGTTTGACATTATTTTGGTTTACTTTTGTAAGAAAAACTTATTACAAAATGGATGGTGATGATGGGTTGGGTCTCGAGGGAGAGGAAGACGAAGAAGGAGAGTGAGATGAAGAGGAAGAAGGGAGAGGAAGAAGGAGAGTGAGATGAAGAGGAAGAAGGGAGAGGAAGACGAAGAAGGGAGAGGGAGATGAAGAGTGAGAGGGAGATGAAGACGAAGAAGGGAGAGGGAGATGAAGAGTGAAAGGGAGATGAAGAGAGAGAAGGAGCCTCCGACAGGCTTTCGGCCGAAAGGGGCCGACAATAGAAAAAGAAAAGACAAAAGAAAAGAGAAAAAGAAAAGAAAAAAGAAAAAAAAAGAAAAAAAAAAAAGAAAAAGAAAAAGAAAATATATATATGTGTTGGAAAATGTCCGAGTAGAATCAAACTATTTATGATCAAAATCTGGTCATCTTTACATATTAAATGTTCCAAGCTCTATGACTTGTATCAAATGTCTAACAAGTTCTACACATTGATGTTTCGAGCTCAACGACTAGCATCCGAGATCTAGCATCCTTGGATTACGACTCGAGATCAACGTCTAGCCAGCCTTACACAATGATGTTCTGAAGCTCTACACATTGATGTTTTGAGCTCAATGACTAGCATCCGAGATCTAGCATCCTTGAACTAAGACTCGAGATCAACGTCTAGCCAGCCTTACACAATGATGTTCTGAAACTCTAAAGACCAATGATCAAAGTCTGGCTACCTTTACATGTTAATGTTCTGAGTTCCACAAACTTATGGTCAAAGGTTAACGAAACCTTACACTTCGATTACTCGAGCTCTCTCCATGATTATCTTCCTTGACAAGTACCCGCTATCACACCTTAGCTTTGAGCCGGACCACTTGACCGACAAAAATATTTATCCTTCACATTCAGCTTTCAGCATAAAAATAAAGGATAGGGGGCAATTGATGGGGTTAAATACTAATTTTACCATTGACCTACAAAGATAATTCAACATTTTTTACCTCCGGTAAAATCCTATTTTTACCCCCGGTAAAATCTCATTTTTACCTCCACTAAAATCCCACTCAACTCCACTCAAATTCCACTCATCTCCATTAACTTCCACTCAAATTCCACTTACATCCACTCACCTTTGTAAAATTACCTTTTTGCCCCTCATCTTCATCAAATTTATTTTTTTACCATTCTAGATTTTACCTATAAATACCCCCTTCATTCATTCATTCAAGACACACCAAAAACACACAATTCTTCTTATCTAAGATTCATTCTCCTCACCAAAAATATATACTTTCTTTCCTATATAATTCAAGAAAAAATAGAAGAGTCACATACTCTCTATTTTCATACCCTAAAAAATAGAAGGGTCTTATACTCTCTATTTTCATACTCCAAAAAATACCAACAACCTTTATACACTATCTCTCCTACACAGTTTATTATTTATTCTGTTGAAATATTTGTAATCCTAATTCTATACTTATAAATAGAATTAAAGAAATTATAGAGAGAGAAGTTGGTAGCTTGTATTATCTTCCAAATTGATCGCCTTTGAGCTAATACAAAGCAAGCACACACAAAAGGAGGACGTACCACTAGAATAGCATAAGCGCTACCGGGGGAACCTACCTTAAAAAAAAGTCATGTGTTCATCATTGCGCCGCATTTATTTTTTTATTCACCGATATTCGCTTATTGATTGGTTAATTATCTACTTCTAGATTTTGACACCATCATTTATATTTATAACGACATAACTAAAGTTCTCAAGTACTACTATTTCATATATGGCTTTGGGGTAATTGGTTTCAAGGACGAATATTCTTTTCTTTATCTATTTAATGACACAACTTTTAGATCAATAGTTTAAAGTTCAAAGTTTTGTTTAAAGTATAATATTTTACAGAAAGGACAAAGAATCAAAATTAAATTAATATAATTATAAAAATAATTTATATTATTGTTATGCCTATAATGTCCTTATCATCTAATTGATTACTAAAATAATCTAAACTCCTACAACCTTAAATAAATAAATAAATAAAAACTAGTAAAATCTTGCTAGAAACTAATATCTATAAAATCAAAATCAAAATCAAATTCAAACAATCAAATAACTTCTAACAACTCAATCAATTCCCAAAATATATAAAATATGATAATTCAAAATTTAAATTTCAACAATCAAAAAAATTTAAACAACCTAATCAATTTCATTAGTAATTAACAACATATAGAATTTATTTGTACAAAATATCTAGCTCAGTATTACTATAGACCGAATTTGTAGACATAATACATCATGAATAATATACTAGGCATATTAAGTTTCGTGCAAAAAAAATGACTTATTAAACGAACACTATAGATATACAATTTTGTTCGTGAAAATGGCTTTACTGTGTGAACAATTAGCATGCAAAAAACAATGATCTTTAGACACACAAATGTTAGAAAAATTTAACTTAAATATATGAAATATATTAAATTACATTGACATATTAAATTTAATAGGCATTTTACCACCAACTCATTCAAATGATTCAACACCATAAAATGAATAAACAAAAACCTTATGTCGAGTTGTAATTAAAATGCTTAAATTCTCTAATATACCTACTCAACTCATGATGATATGTAATTGCACCTTAAATTTTCTTTCTGATGTTGAACTAACTCTAACTACGATCCCAGACTCAACTTGTTCGTGGGTAATACTAACTCTAAAGAATAGGGCACATTGCTTCTCTAGCTTTCCACTAACTTATGTTACAATTGGAAGGGGGTCCACCTGTGGTTGTTCCATTAAGAACTAGGGCTAGGACCGGTTCGGTTCTTGTCCTAAATGATAAGAACCGGAACCGAGAACCAAAAATTAAAAACGGTTCGGTTTTTAGCTTTTTTTTTCAAGAACCGAAAGTGGAACCGAACCGGTTCTAACGGTTCGGTTCTTCGGGGAACCGTTGGAACCGTTAGAACCGTTAGAACCGTTAATAATCGTAGGAACCGGCCAAAAACGGTTCTAACAGTTCTTCGGGGAACCGTTAGAACCGTTAAAACCCTTAAAATTGCTAAAAAACCGGTTTAAAACCCTTAGAACGGTTCCTAACGGTTCCTTTAATTAAATTGACCAAGGAACCGAGAACCGAACCGTTAATAACAATTAGGAACCGAACCGGTAAAAAAGTCCACTTTAATAATAAGAACCGAATCGAACCGGTTTTTTTTCGGTTTTTTCGGTTCGGTTTTCGGTTTTTCGGTTTATTATCCCAGCCCTATTAAGAACTTTCTCAAGAACATTTGTAGTAGTTTTTTAATGTTTTTAATGTAGTGAATTAAAATTTATATTTATTTTTTTCACAAATATAAAATTTAAAATATGAATAATAATCATTTGAGAACAATTAATAGTAATAAATTATATACAATATAATCGCTAAAAATATATTTATTATAATTAGTATTTTATATTTTTTTCATAAGTACTATGACTTATACGTAATTTTTCATTAAATTTATTAAGAATGATTTAAATTTTTTTATTATGCATTATTTTAATTTAAAAGTTAATATTATTTAATATTTTTACTTTTTTTTCGTAGGTACTATAACTTGTACATAATTTTTAATGAAATTTATTAAGAATGATATAAATTTTCTTTATTATATATTATTTTAATACAAAAATTAATATTATTTAATATTTTTACTTTTTTTCGTACGTACTATAACTTGTACATAATTTTTAATAAAATTTATTAAGAATGATATAAATTTTCTTTATTATATATTATTTAATACAAAAATTAATATTATTTAATATTTTAACTTTTAGCGATTAAATTTTATCGTGTCTACATTATTTCAATAAACTCATCTATCACTGAAATAAATTACAAATTTTTTCAAAAATTTAATAGAGTAAAAACAAAATATTCTTACATTAAAATAAAAAAACAAATTTTATAAATATATTTTAAAAACAAAAAATAATTCATCGGTTTAACCTTACAAAAACCTCCAATGGATCAAACAACACAAAAAATCTCTCAAACTCTCAAAACCCCACTGTTTCTTCAAACAAAAAATGGAAGGCAAAGAAGAAAGTAGTAGTACCAACTGGAGCGAGAAAGTGGAAGACCTAGTTCATGGAGGAAATCTCGACGAAGCCATTTCTCTTCTCGAATCAGTGATTTCGAAGCTTGAATCTTCTTCAAATTCGCCTCAATCTGATCTTCAATTATCCTCGGCTCTCTTCGATTTGGCCAAACTCTACTCCGCCAAAGGCCTCTCTCTCAAATCCGATGAGATTGAATCTCGTGCTCATCTCATACGACACCGTTCCAATCACTCTCCATCGCCATCCCATCAAAAGTAAGTAATTTAGACTCTTTTTGAGTTCCTTTTGTTTTCTTTAATTAGTTATCTCCGTACGCATTTTGTTTGTTTGAAGATAAAATCTAGGAAACCTAATTGAAGAAGCGTTCACTGTTTTAGTATATGTTGTTTGGGGTTTCCTTTTGCAAAATTGCAATTTTTTAGATTCATTTTCTTGATTCTTTACGTTTAGTCCTTTTCTTTCATCAGTTCATTTTCGTATGCATTATTATGTTTGTTTGAAGAGAAAATTTAGGAGGCCTAATTGAAGAAGTGTTGACTATTTAGTACATGTTTGGGGTTTTGCGTGGTATAATTGCATCGTGTAGATTCATTTTCTTGATTCTTTACATCTATTCTTGTTTCTTTAATTAGTTCGTTTTTGTATGCATTATGTTTGTTTGAAGAGAAGGTTGAGGAGCCGTAATGAAGAAGTTTTGGCTGTTTTTTAGTATACGTTGTTTGGGTTTTGTGGCAATTTTGTAGATTCATTTTCTTGGTTCAGTACATTTAGGTATTTTTCTTTGATTATGTTTGTTTGGAGAGAAAATTGAGGCGCCTGAATGTGGAATGTTTACTGTTTTTAGCATATGTTTTTTAGGGTTTTGTGTTTGTACCGTATAGTTGCAATTGTGTAGCTTCATTTTCTTGGTTCTTTACATTTAATCAGTTGCCGAATAAGTCAATACTGCTATTGGTGTTTGATGTTATTTCTTTTTTACTTTCAGTGAGTTGAATAATTTAAAGGAGTTGGATGAGAATTGGGTTTCGACTGGTGAAGTTGCAACTTCTAATGGATCTGCAGAAGATGGTTTTTTCTTATACCCTTCAATTTCTATCTATTAGCTATGAGAGTGTATGATATTTGATGTACTATACTGGGCCAGTGATTTGTCTGTTAATGTTAAATTCTGCTCAATTTAACCGAGAAATAACTCATAATTTTGATTTCTGTGAGCTATTCATATGACATTCGTTGTACTTTAGTGTGCCACTGGTTTTTCTGTTTTAACTCTAAATTCTGCTAACGTTAACCTAGAAATAACTCATCATTTTATATTGAAGTCCCAAATTGTCTTGTCGTCATTCATAATTGTTTAGCTAGATTAAAGCGGGTGATTGTGTTTTTTGAAGGATATCTTGGAAAATCTTCGAAACTACCTGATGATGGTTTGCCAGGAGAAGGAAGTTCAGATGATGGTATGAGTATCTATCTTTGATGTGCATTTTCTTTAAAGATCATTTTTCGTTCCCTAGGTTATTTGTTTTATTTTTGAGTTGCATTGGTCTGACTTTCACGAGTCATTGTGAAAATCAAAATAAATCAATAAAATCATATTTGAATTCAGTTCTTGGAGAAAATATTCAATACAACGGTTACAATGATGACATGGTAGCACATACTCATATTGTTTCTCAAAAAGTGTGTATTTCTCTCTTAGTCACGTGGATTTCGTCAACATCACATGATCATTGATTTCCCCTGTATTTCTGTTGGATTTATGATAAAGGGTCATCATTGTAACTGTTGTATTGAATATTTTTTTCTCCATTCTTGGCATATTTCTCATGTGATGTGTAGTGTTGGCTTCGTCGCGCATCTAGGTCCAACTGAAAAGAGAAACTTGATGAGGGGTCGAGTAGTGACTTGCCATTGGTTAGTACGGGAGCAATAGCCTTTTGAAATGCCGAACCTCTATGATTGAGTAACCATGCTAATAATGCAACCAAAGTCCAGTTTGCAGTAGCAGAGTTTGTGTTTCACTATTTGATTAGTGAATAAGTAGCTGCCCTAGTGCTAATAGTAGGGTGTTAAACTTCACCTCGTTGAAGCACAGTGGTATGATGATCATCGTATTGACGAATCAAATTGGTAATGGCTTGCTGGTGCTTTTTGTGGATTTGGAAGAAAAATGATTTGGGATAGTAGAGAATTATAGGGGAGTGATTCCTCGATCTTTTTGTCAGTGTGCCATCATCCAATGTGAGTGATGGGGCAGATCATACAGATAGACTGGAGTCCGTTCCATATAATGAAGTAATATAAGAAGGAAGGCAATATAGCCCCTTAATTATTAAAATTTGTAGCATGAAGTTACGATGTATGCTACCCTGCGATATTATGTGATTAGCATCATGGACGTCAGTGCGATGCGCTTCTCTCAATAGTTGCCTGTGTTTGAATTTATTAATATCCAAATAGTATCTCATTACCTTACAATTGTATACGTCTTGGTCATATCATCGTTCTTAAAGTGATCAAGAACAGTGGTGGGGCCACCATATGGGTAAGCCCACCTTGAAATATGTTTAACTAGACCAATATTTTTAGATAAAAATATATTTAGTAGGTGACAATTTGGAGTTTGCCCACCTCATTTTAGGGAAAAGTGTAAACTTTTCCTGCCTAAAATATTACATTATCATAAATATATGGTTAAGGGGGCAATTTATATGGGTATTTACCACTTTAAATTAATATATTGCTATACTTAAAGTCAGTACATATTTTTTCCTTGTTTTGAAATGCTAAAACGTCAAAGGAGAATTTATACAGCTGTTCATCAGAAATAGTTACCCCTTGACTTAAAATCCTGGCTTTGCCACTGATCAAGAGAACCTCTTAGATGTATTCAACATTAAAAGATTCAGCACCATTTAACAGAGGCAGAAGTTGGTTTTTCCTGTTCTGTGTTTCTGGAAATTCTTGTGATGTAGTAAATAGTAATATTGACATCGTTTTTCTTATTGGGTTTAAATATAATGAGTGCAAAGTGACCTGCATCCTGCATGAGGTATTCAGCACTTTTATCCTCTTATACTGAATTAAAGACCTTGAAGGAATCTAGTAGTGATAGAACAAGTTTTGTAGTATCCTTTTACAAGATATTAGAAATTTCATAGGATGATAATGCATCCAGATCTTTTTGTGTTTCGTCTTTTGAAGTTTTACTTTACGAGTTTATTACAGGCATTGACGGTCAAAAGTTGATATTCTCTAATGAAGGTGAATCTAGGCTTGGTTATAATATTATTTTCAAAACGTTAGTTTTTATTCACATGGCATGGTTTACTTACCGTGCATTAGCTAATATATCCTTGATCAGCATTGGCAGGTCTCTGTAATAGAAAGTTCAGAAGGGAAAAAAACACATCACAGACAAAAAATTGGAAACTGTTACAAATATAGAAATAAATAATTTTTTTTTTTTTATAAGTCTGATGGTTTTGATTTCTGTATCTTCTTTTGATGAATTAGATGAGATATTTGTAAACTACCACAAAAGAAAAACAGCAGAGTGGAGAGGGAAACTGTGTAACAAGACTACATTCTACACAGTTCATCACCCATATTTATTTGTTTATGATAAGTTCTTATATCCCATGAAATTTGATATATATGATGTTACATAAATCTACAGATTGGGAAGCTATTGCAGACCGTGATCCAGATGAATTACTGTCACCACAAGCTTACCAAGTGTGTCAAAACTCTCACTGGAAGAAGATACAAAAGCTCAAACTCCGAAACGGCGGGGGAGGGGAACTTTCTCATACAAGAAACATGGCTTATATAGTGACCATCAGTCTGATGGGCCCATTTCGGATAAGTCAGAGGATGAAATATTTAACCCTAATTCAGAATCTGCAGAAATAAGAGAGCGTAAGCCATTTATCTGCACTGCATTGGTTTAAGTTGTTTGGTATTTCATTTTTGTCATATTAATTCAGAGTAATTCAATCCTCTCGTAACATTGGCATGCAGTTGCAGAGTAGCAGCAATATTTAAATATAGATGTAAACAATTATTCTATCCCGTTGATATAAATAGGCTACCCCTATTGCCAAAGCAATTATTGCTTTGCTAGAGCATAATACTGCTCTCAGAAGCGGTACCACATATTTCCAAGTTTGGCAGTATATTGCTAGAATGACATCAGAGGACTTTTTGACCCATAAGCAGTAACTTAAAAAATGTGATTGTTCTTTCTGCAAAAAGGGAATCTTGGATTTGAAAGAGAGAACAATGAAAATTAACACAGCATATGGCTGATGTCTTTGGTCTATAAACCCACTAGAATAAGATTTATTCTGCTGGGTATTGGGGTATACACCAATTCTCTATCCCTATAGTTATTATTACAACTTTTAAGCTTTATATATATATATATATATTTTATGTGCCAGTGACCCTAAAAAGGTCATTACTCAGTGTTCCAGAAAGGTTAGACCAAACACAGACCTAATTAGCCATACATATATATATGTTTGTTGGGAATGCCTATTGTCCAACTGAAGTTGTTATATCTTTGAACAAATGCAAAATGATATTGAACTTCTCTTCAGCCAGTGTTTTTGAGTATCATGTTGTAAACATTTAAAGTTTTATATGAACAATAACATACAACATCTGAAACATGTGTGTTCAATTTCAGTAAAATATGGTACACGTCATGTTCTTGTTCTGGCCGACTTTCCACCGAGCACTAAGACAACTGACCTAGAGAAGCTGTTGGAAAACTTCAAAGATCGTGGATTTGTGATTCGCTGGTGAATGATACAGTTGCACTTGCAGTGTTTAGAACGCCATCAATTGGTATTAATATCTTCACTAACTTCAGTGGGGTTTGAATTGATTATTATCTCTTAGAAATTCCTTCTCTAAAATGAATTTCGTGCTTTTGGCAACATATGACATGCTATTTGTTATTGATATATGTTCCTAAAAGTAAGCGCTGATTTGCAAAACTAGTGCTTCTTGAAAGATTTTAGTCATGAAAACTAGAACATGTAAAGAAAGGGAAAAGAGTCTTGAATAACAAGACGAAATTTGGTAAGAAAAATAGCATTTGCACTCCTTATCTGTTAACCTTAATGTTTGACTAGTTCTGATATTTTGTCAGATTAGTGATTTGGAACTATAGTTAAAGCACATTAGAGAGAACTAAAGAAGCTAAAAGCTACTTTTCTTTACTCATAAGATGAGGATCTTACATTAGTAAAGCCAAAATCCTAGTTGAGAATCAATCTTGACTATGCCATATGAAGAAGATGGGACTTAGAATCAAGGCATTTGGATCTTATTTCGTACACTTTTGGGTGTTGCCATTTTCCACCTACTATCGGCATTACTCATTCTTCTTAAATAGAAAATGCCATAATGTCTACTTATTTGCACTAACTCCTCAAATTAGTAAAGCAGTTTGGACTGACTAACGTCCAAGCATGGTAAGGATTGTTAACAGCAGGTGCTTTATGGCGATTCATGATTGTAGCTAAGAAATGCATTGGAAATCCGTATGAGTTCACCTTGAGTGTACAGTGTATGATTTGAAATTTGCTTGACGTTCACTAGAGGAGGTCACAGCAAAACTTGCATCTTCTTTGTCAAATATAAGGGTCCATAATGACCAGTTCTCCTTTATTTTGAATCTTTATGCCATAAAGATGAGGTTTATTAAATATGACGGTCACTAGATGAGGTTCAGAGCAACACTTGCACTGGCTCGGTATTAGAATTGAGGTTTAAACATCACGAAGAAGAAGAGATAAAGATGAAATCGGGAAGAAAAAGAAGAAATAAAGATGAATCTCAAACAAGGGAAAAAAGTACCAATGACTTGGAACTGAATGGGACCATTGAATTCCAAAACCATTGTTTGGATACAAAATTGAGATTGGAATTCTAATTCTAAGAATCCCAATTCCACAAATTGAATTTCATAATAGAACTAGAGAATTCCAAAACCAATGCCATATGGAATTTCAAACTTAAAACACATACACTCTCTCACACACACACCCCACCACAACAATTTTTTCACTCACAATATGTTCTCTCTCAAGACTCTCTCTCTCTCTCTCTCTCTCACACACACACACACACACTTCAACACAATTTTTTTTCACTCAACACATGTTCTCTTGCACATACACACACGTTCTCTCTTTTCACGCACATCTCTCTCTCTCTCTGTGACACACACACAAACACATGTCTTTGTCTTCCTCCCTCTTTCTTACATACACATGTTCTTTCTCGCTCTCACCTCTCTCTCTCTACACAGACTCTCTCTCTCTCTCTCTCTCCCACACACACACACAAACAATATAATAAGTTTTGGAAATGATGAATTTGGAATTCTAAATTGCATAAAAAAGTTCGGATTGCTAGGTGTGTTTGGATACGTAGTTTTAGAATTCTATTAGAATTGTAATTCTATAGTATTACAATTCCAAGAATTGCAATTCCATTGAATTGCAATACCATTTTTTGAATTGTACGTAGTTTTCATTTGAAATTCTAATAGAATTCAAAATTTATTTATTTGGCTAAATTGTAAAATTCATTTGAAATTTCAAATAAACAATAAGGCGGTGATAGCTGAGATTCATTTAATATATACTTTGTATACATATATATGTGTGTGTGTATATATGTATTTATTATATTTAATGTATATGTACATATATGTAATATATAAACACACTGTATATACAGAAGTTTTTTATAACGAGAAAGATTAAATAGGTGAGGTGGGGGGTTGCAGGTGTACATAACTTATATATATATATGTATGTGTCTGTGTAGCTGCTACTTCTTTTCTTTCTCAAAACAGAGGGTGCTGTGAAGGCCTGCTTTGTGTGTGTGGTGGCGGTTTTGGGGGGGGGGGGGGGGGGGGGTTGATAAGAGTGTTGATGGTGAATTATTATTATTTATTTATTTATTAATATATTTTTTTTACAATTCAATAAAAATTAGAATTAGAAACTCTACTATTTTTATGGAATTCAATCCTTTATAATTTTGTGTTTTTAGAATTCTAGTAGAATCCAAAACTATACCTTTTAACATATCCAAACAATAGAATTCTAAAAACCATTCCCCAATTCCAATTCTATAGTATGGAATTGGGGTTGCCAAACACACCCGAATTCTCTGATTTTGGAATTCTATTAGAATTTTAAATGAAATCTATAAATTACCTGAACAGTGGAATTGCAATGCTAATTGAATTCAAATTCCACATAGGCAAGTTCCCAAACACCCCCTAAAAGTTATTTTTGTTCCCTTTCTTTGTTTTCTGTTTTTCCACGTTATCCTTTATGTGGACTATTGGTCCATGTTTTTTTTGTTTTGTTTTGTTTTGTTTTGGTACTTCTCTTTGATCTCTTTGACTCCTGCTTTTCTTTATATTAAATTCATATGTTTGAAAAAGGAAAATAAATCCTTTGTCATTTACCCTTCATGTGCTACTGTAAAATTGTTTTAATATTTGTAATGTTATTTTGATTAATTATAAGTTGAATCTGATTCCTAGTTTGGGGTTAAATTAATTTTAAAATTTTGATCTTGTAACGCAGCTCTTGAAGCATGCAATTGCATTAAATGTCCGTTTACAGTACGCATACTTGATGAAAATGATGGCCTTCTGAGTTCAATTTCACCAAGAGGTAATATTCTAATAGTCCTAATTTTTTTTTCTTTAGAAATTTGATAATGGTCATTCCAGTTTTATGAAACTGGAAGTATTGGAAACCTGTATGAGGGTGATGACTGTTAACTACGTTATTGAAGGAGCAGGATTTATATATGTTAAAATTTGTTGAACACGTCAATAATTTGCAAACATATCTAGTCTCCTATGGGTTTTCCATTGGTTTGTGGGTGAAATACTTTTCACCTAGATGAACATAAAATGGAGAAAATAATAAAATATCAACCTATTTGACATTGGTTGGTCAATGTTTCTGTTTAAATTTATATTCTTTATAATTTCTATATAACTTTATATAGAAATAAACAAAAGATTACCAGAAATAGGTGAAAGCGCTTTCATCACTTATATTTTATTGAGGTAAAAAAACAATTAACTCAAACCGATGGACCCTGAAAGTCTTCGTTCTCTTCTGGGTATTTGTGGTTGTTTCCATTAATCTATTCGCCAGTAGCCAATCTCGTTTTTGGTCTCAATGTGTTTTTTACAAACCAGATCTTACGTATTTTCTGCCTTGTAAGATGATGCTATTCTTGAGACTTCGGACCTGAAATGCATTGCGCTGTTGTATTCTCCGGTATAACACAACAGTGTAATGCGTTTGGGTCACGGATTTTCTCTCTCAAGATTGCAAGATTAAAACATGAAACAAAATAAAGATTGCAATAAATATGCATATATATATATATATATATAAATAATACTTCATTTGTGTTTTCTTTTAGATCTGGAACCACCAAGGCAAAGGCCAGAGACATCGGCAAGAACTGCAAAAAGGTTGATAGCGAATGTCATGGGATTGAAGTTGCCCTCATCAGAAGGCTTTGATCTGAGGAAACAGGAAGAAGCGAGGAGGAACCGGATAATCTCCAGACAAAACATGAAAGATGATGCTTGGGGTGATGACTGATGAATAATAATGTGAGCAAACCTAAGCTTTGTTCTTCAATATGACTTTCTTCATTTCATGTGTTTGGGAACCAATTCTGAATTTAGAGTCGAAGCAAAAAAAAAAAAAAGAAGAAAGAAAGAAAAGGGGCTTAAACAATTCCCAAACATACATTTAGTTCTATTCATATATTGTTGACCATTTATCTCAAGTTTCAAAAGAACAATGACCTTGTTGTGGATAATTTTTTTAGTATAAGAACGTTGTACTTGAGAAAGACTAAAGGGTACAGGTTTACAAAGCATGAATTTATGCTATGAACATAATTGACAAGTGCTGTTTGTCTCATTGGTGGATTCTTTTGATTTCCACTTTCGTATTGTGTTTGAAGCTTCTGGTCATCCGTTTATGTAAGCTCTGAACTGAGAAACAAGGAGGCGGAACAAATGCGAGGGAGAAAAATTCTGAACTGAGACCATGCAAACCTTAAGCTCTGATACCATATAATTAGTCACCATCTCTCTTAAGAGTTGAGCTGTTAGGTAGTGGGCCAATAATGTAGATCATGCTCTACAACACAATGTTCACAACTTCCACCTTGCTAGGCTTAAATGTGTGCATATTTGCACTCATGGACACATTGAGATACAGATAATGAAAAGACCGAAGTGAAAACTCATATCCACAAGTAGTTTGAGAGAATGAACGAATTTATTTTAGCATGATAGTATGGCTTTTTAGTGAAAGTCATTATACAATGGAGTTGCCTACAACTAAAAGGGAGATGGGAGCACTTGAATTCGATTGGGTCATGCAAGCCAAGAATCTGTACACACCCGGTTTTTAACTCTCCTTTCGCACCTATGTAAACGAGGAATACTAGGATCAGAATGGCAGCATTCCTTTGCTCTCTATTGATTGCTCATGGCCATTGCATCCGAACCAAAAAGAAAGAAACCGGTGGTGCACATAGACATTCATAAACCGCTCTATCGAACAAGAGACTTATCCCCTAACAAGGGAGTCTCTTACCCTGTGATCTACAAACTAGGTCTCTTATTTATTTTCATCTTTTTAAAATTCTAGGATATTGAAAGCTCGCATGGGCAAAACAAGATCAAAAAAGCATGACAAGCGTTCCGGTTGAAATGTCTCTTGGCTTTGTAAGTAACAAAGTTTACCTCACATGCATCAACTCGCATATAGGGCATTTGTTGAATAATATAATAAATTAATAAAAGATGATGTACTTTTGTTATATAACAGTGGATTATGCATATCTAGCTTTACCCTGTGTAAAGAGATCAAGCTCTAACTCGAAATTGAAGAGACATGAGTTCTTGATCGGAACTAAACATATCTAAACCTAAACCTAAACCCAAAAATAGACTCAAACTCATAAAATCCAATCAATTCAGATCAGAATCTGAAATTGGGGCAAAGAAATGTGAGAGAAAGGTTGCACACTCAGAAGTAGAAGAAATTTAAGGGTGTATTATACACAATACATTTAGGGGGCCATTATCGACACACCAAAATATTCTGTAACACTTCGTTGTACTTATTCGGCCCCTAAGGATCGGGTTATGTGCACATACTCAATGCTTAAGGGCCAAGCCATTGTTAGGTAAAAAGAAAATACATTGGCTCGGCCATTAAGGACTGAGTATATGTAAGGTCCTTGGGGGTTGAGTCAATGTTAGAGTGTTAAGAGTGTTTTAGTGTGTATCAATAGCAGGCCCTTACATTTATATATACACATATATATAAATGTATGATGTAGAGAGAAAGTGCTCTTCAATTTTGAAATTTTCAGTCCACGTTCTTTCCCCTAACCGTTTGTCTCATACTCCCACGTTGTTGAACCTAGAAGATGATACCCGCATGGAATAATTCGTCTTAAACATATTGATGCACAAATTTTAAACGCAAATGAATATTTATTCTCGTAACGATTTGATGTATTTTGAGTTGTTCTTCCAATTCATGACTCTGGGGGTTTTTCCTCTTCGGAAATTCTCATATTTTGATTTTGTGGTTTTAATTATATTTTGACTTTTGTATCCATATATGTATATATGTACTAGGATATAATTCGTCCAAAATTTAAAGGCATTATTCACTTTTAAAAAATTATCATAAATTTTAATTATACAATTATTTATTCTTTATATATTTTTTAAAATTTAAAATCTATGGCTCTTTATTATATATATATATATATTTGAGTTGAGTTTTGATTTCTAGAGAGATATGTTAGGATTCAGAGTTGTAGAGGAGAAATTATGAGGGAAAGTTTGCAATTTTTTTAAGAAGAGGAGGAAAGAAGATGGAAAGGTAGGGCCATTTTAGTAAAAAAATAATAATAATAAGAAACAGAAGAAATCTCCATGGTGTAAAATTTTGAGGAGTTGGCTCATCTCTATTTTAAACTTCGAATTAGACCCATTATATGAAATTGGCTAAAATAAATAATGAAGACGAGTTAAATCTCACATATGGTGGGAGTTAAATTAATAAACTCTCAAATATTTTGATTCCCATATGGTTTATTGGAAATAAGGTAAAAGGGTTTGCGTGATAATATTTTTCGCAAAAAAACTAATGAATAATATTTTTTAAAAACAAGGGCCTAAATATCATTATTATTATGAGATAATGATTTGTTTATCAATTGTATTTTAAAATAAGGGCTTTGACCGAGTGCAAACTTAACTTTACAATCAAAAAAATTTAGTGCAAATTTGTTTTGCATGAAGTGCTTATATTTTTTTACAAAAGAAAATATAAACATGACCGTGCATAGCTACAACTCAATATTTTTGTTTGTACAAAATCTAGTTTTATGAAAATGATTCTTGCACAGAAACTCCCGACTCTTTTCTTCTTTGGCAAAATTAATTCCCCACACAGGTACGTGTGTAAGAGTTTGATCATGAAGGGGAAAAAATAAAGAATGGAAAAAGAAAAAAAGAATGAATGCGCCAATGAAGAAGAGTTGAGCATAAGAGCTTTTCGGATGATTAACCTTTCGTTGTAAATAAATTATTAGCGTGAATGTTTATCACATTTCTCCTTTGTAAGTACAAGGTGGACCTTCTATAGCAAGAGGTAGCTTGTATTAGTGTGAATGTCCACCACCTTTATCTTTTGTAAGCACGTGGTGGACCATCTATATATAGCAAGAGGTGGCTTGTATGCACAACGATACAAAGTTACAAACATGACGATACAAAGATATACAACGATGACTCAAAGTTACAAGTATGATTGTGCATAGCTACAGCACGGCAAGGCTTTCTTGAAGCATGATGATGATTTTTAATAAAGTACGACACATCCTTGAGTTGATGGTATCGTGACACCTAACTGTCTAGGTGTCGCTGTGCATGTAATTGTAAAATCCTGTAAATAGAATCATTGTTCTTTTAGTTGAAATAATTAGAAATTTATCTCTCTCTCTATTTCTTCTTTATATTGTACTCATGTTCTAGTCCCTTAATAACACATTATCAACATGTAACTCTAGCATTTTTGAGATATTTCTACACATCTAAAAGTTTTAGGTATGAGAAATATTGGTTTCAACTAAATATAATATTTTGATATAATGGTTTTGATTGTAGTACGTAAATCAGAATTCATTAATTCATTTTGTTGGTGAAACATATATAGATATATTTAATTTTATTTACTTCTTGTTGATAATACATCTATTAATTATCCCTGATATATATTTACTTTTATGTACTAATAGATCATCATCATCATGTCAAATTTGACAAAACTCAACTTTGCTACACTGGAAGTGTCTGGCAATAACTATCAAGCATGGATCTTAGATGCAGAGATTCACCTAAATGGGTCTAGGTGATACAGTTAAACATGAAAATAACGCATCCCTACATTATCGCGCTAAAGCCATGATATTTTTGCGCCATCATATCCACAAACGATTAAAAAATGAATATCTCAATGTCAAAGATTTGTAGCTTCTTTGGAACAATTTAAGAAAGCGCTACATATGACCATCAGAGAACTGTTATCCTCCCAAAGCTCGTCATGAATGGTCATATATCAGGTTTCAAGATTTCAAATTTGTATTTGAATACAACTTTGTATTATTCAATATAACCTCATAGCTAAAATTGTGTGGTCAACTTGTTACTAAAGAAGATATGCTTGAAAAAATATATTCGACATTCCATAAAGATAATATTGTTCTTCAAGAACTATATCGATAATACTGGTATCAGAAATATTCGGCATTGTTGGTCGGATTTCAACCCTAGAGGGGAGGTGAATAGGGTTTAAAAACTTTAATGCGGAATTAAAAACTTTTCTAACAATGTTTAAGTAAAACAAATTTACTAAACCAAAATATCAAGGAATGCAAGCACATAAATGATTAAACAAACAATCCCAAGAGTAAGCAATTAAGCAATAGCAAAACAATCAATAATAAAGAGATTGAGTAAGAAAGATTGAACCGATTTAAAGTCCAAGGCTTTTTGTCCACACGTTTTGGTTTACCAAACCATAATCCGCGCTCAATTAGTTCCCCGAGAAGTTTCACTAATTCCAATCTCCTTCCGGGTGAAGATCAAACCACTACAAGTGTTGTTGTCTCACACACTCTACAAGTATTGCTATACCACAATACTCTCACAAGATACCCTCTTGCTAACTTTGTGAAATTTACCTTTCACAAAAACTAAACAAGAATTTACCTTCTTGTTTTTCTTATGAGATTTACCTCTCACAATGAATTCTAATTGTTTGGTGATTCACACCAATTTACAATTACTCTCTAAAGTGTGTAAATAATACAATTTGAAGCTCACACTAAAGTTATCCTATTTGATCAAGATGATATAGCTCAATAAGAATGATTGATCAAAAACAATTTCTTGAATCTTTTGATATTGAAGATAGATGAAGTATAAAGTATAAGAATGATTCAAGGTAGTCAAAATGTGTCTTAGATAGTCTATATATAGTCCCAAAAGTGATATAGCCGTTTGTGAGGTTTGGTACCAAAAATGGTAAAAAATTAAAAATCCAACGGCTATATTCTGGGCCATCAGTCGATTGAGCAAAACTCCTTAGTCGAATGAGTGAGCCTTAGTCGATTGAGCACAGCTCCTTAGTCCACTGATGGACCAGACTGCCCATCAGGCCATAAGGCCAAAAATTCCAATTTTTGCACTTTTGCATATAAGCTCCAAAATCAATTCTAATGCTTTGGGGACTTTAAAAATAAGTTCCTAAGACACCTATTTTTGGAAAAACTCAAAATATGATCATTTGAATTTAATATGAATTTATTTGAAAACCAGTTTTTGCAAGAATGATGTTTTCAAAGAAATTTTGATTCAAACTGATTTTGATCAATCTAAGAATGTTATACAATATGTATGAGCTATATAAATAATCAAATAAGAAAGTTTACATAATACCTAAGCACTCACTCAATTATCGAATGAACGAGTCTTTGAATGCTTCGATTTGTTTCTTCAAATTAATTTTTCACTTGAAGCTTTTCCTTGAAGCTTTGGCATATGATCCTTAATCTTTTGTGCTTCATGGATTTGCATTGATGAGATTGATCTTCTTGCTAGTCCAATGCTTCGTTGACTTGATCGGATATAGATTGAATGATCCTTGTCAAATTTCCTTTGAGCAATCATACTATTCTTGATTTTCTAAATAAGAAATCTATAATCTTAAATCAAGAACATGTTAAATTACACATGATTGATTTATTGTTATTATCAAAATAAGATTAAGACGATGTTTTCAAATAAATTTTGATTCAAACTGATTTTGATCAATCTAAGAATGTTATACCAATATGTATGAGCTATATAAATAATCAAATAAGAAAGTTTACATAATACCTAAGCACTCACTCAATTATCGAATGAACGAGTCTTTGAATGCTTCGATTTGTTTCTTCAAATTGATTCTTCACTTGAAGCTTTTCCCTTGAAGCTTTGGCATATGATCCTTGATCTTTTGTGCTTCATGGATTTGCATTGATGAGATTGATCTTCTTTCTAGTCCAATGCTTCATTGACTTGATCGGATATAGATTGAATGATCATTGTCAAACTTCCTTTGAGCAATCATGTTATTCTTGATTTTTCAAATAAGAAATCTATAATCTTAAATCAAGAACATGTTAAATTACACATGATTGATTTATTGTTATTATCAAAATAAGATTAAGACCTTTAGGTCAACAGGCATTAATATCATTTCTTCTTGTAGTTGAACAACATAATAAGCTTTTGATGAAAATTCACTAATCTCATCCAACTGGTTCTACTCTGATGCTTGAAGCACATGCAATTGCTCCCCACGGTTGAGGACGCGAACGCTGTCCAAAAGTGGTCAATTTCGTGGTTCTCGACAAGGTCATGGTTGATACAACAATCGAGAAAGATATAAACCATATTCCCAGTGACGGAATGTTACCAGACTAAACGATGACAAAAAAAATGATTTCAGAATAAACCCCGCAAACAGTATGAAAATACTTGAGTTGATGGTGTCTCGACACCTAACTATCTAGGTATCGTTGTGCATGTAATTGTAAAATCCTATAAATATGATCATTATTCATTTAGTTAAAATATAAAAAAAATCGTAAGTTTTCTATACTTCTCTTTTATATTGTGTTATTGTTCTAATCCCTTATTTTATAACACATTTAATATTATGATATTCAATCTGATAACAAAATAAAAAATAATATAAAAAATAATTGATTCGTGTGAAAAGTTAGAAATAAGCTGAAGGATGTGGTGAACCGCACTTTTTTTTTCTTTTTGTACCTTTTCCATGTAATTTTTTTCTTTGGGCGGTGTGAAGAAATTTTTTTACAAAAAAATAAAGAAAGATGGAAAACATTTACTATATAATTGAACATGAGATGGAGAGAACCTCACCTTATCATTCAACTTATTTCCCAACAACTTATATAAATCAATTATTTTTTTTAATCATTTTCCCATCTTTTTATCAAACAGAGTCTTAAAGATAACATGTTTTCTCACTTTGGTCCTAGTTGTTTCATTTGCTACATTTTGGTCCTTAAGATTTGAGCCAAGTTGTACTTTGATCTAACATCAGACGCTTTGTCCATTGTTTGGACAGAAAAAAATAAAGGCATCCAAGACGCGGGTCAAACTTTAAAGACTACTTTATTCAAGTAAAACTTTAAGGATCACAGTGATAAAATAGACAAAGTTCAAGCATGTAAAAGAGCAATTACCCAGCTTTCCCTTGCCACACTTAGGGGTGTTGTGTCTAATCTGAAAATTGACGAACTAGACCGAACCAATCCATTAAAAACCAAACTGAAAAAAAACAAAATGAAACCAGATGAATTTGATTTAGGTTGGGTTGTGTCTTTTGCAACCTGAACCAAAATAATATTCTTTGCTCAATTGCACTTACATTACCGAATCCTTTATCAAGCCGAAAATGTTGAAGCTTTATGCTTTTACTCTTTATTCTATTATATGAAAATATATTACTCTATATCAATGGACGCATTCAACATGTTGTAATTCTTCTTTGTTTCATACTATTTATAATTTATTTCTAGGTCACCCGTATAGTTTTTAGTATGCTATATTTCATCTTAGATCATGTATTGAATTATGATTATATGAAATAATGGATAGTTCATTAGATTATTTGCATTTGGTTATGTAGTCTAAAGATTAACAAAATCTCATAATTTATAACATTACTTTGGCCACACCAATGCCAAATAGAGGTCGCCTCTAATTTGCTATTACATATTTTATTTTAAAAAATATATATGAAAACTAAATAAACTCGAAACGAAACCGAACCGAAAAGTTTGGTTCGGATCTATGCTTGGATGCTTTAAAAACCGAAATTGAACCAAGCAAAAACGATTTTCAAATTTGGTTTGGGTTTCTAAATTTCTAACCCCACTGAAATCAAAAATATCCCTAGCCACATTTGTGAGTGAATCACTTACTAATTTATGAGAGAAAAATGTGCTCTTACAATTATCTTTCTCAATCATCCGACTTTATAATTCATGCCAAATGTACTATTTACCATTTATTTTGTCATCTTAAGTACACAATATTTTATCCCTTGTACAATTTTAGGATTTAAAATAGGTGGTGATAAATACATCCCCTTTTGTTATCACTAACACCCTCTGTACCTTATGCCCCCCATTTTTAAAAAAATTATCACAAACATCCCACTCTACCACCCCCTAACTTAATAATCATAATTATGTTAATACTCTCCCGTTATTGGGAGCTAAGAGCATCTTCATTGGAACTCGCTTGACATTGAGCATCTCGAACTTCATCAATAACTTAAGTTATGTCCCATTTTTTGAGATATACTCGTCCAATTTATGGTGAGTAAATGTGGTAATACTCTCCCGTCATTGGGAGAGTATATTCATTATTACTCGCTCGACATTAAGCATATGTAACTTCAGCAATAGCTTAAGTTACTGCCCATTTTTTGAAATATACTCATCCAATTTATGGTGAGTAAATGTGGTAATATTATTAGTCAAAAAAATGTGGTAATACTCTCTCGTCATTGGGAGAGTATCTTCATTGTTATTTGCTCGACATTGAGTATATGAAACTTAAACAGATCTGTGGGTATGAATTTTTTTTTCTTTTTCTTTTTGTTTTAGAAGAGATCTATATATATATATGCATTTTTTTCGTTTTTTTTTCTTTGGTTTTAGAATATATATGTGTGATTATGTATATATGTATGTTTTCAATATATATATATATATAATGTATATGTGTATGTATATATCGCAAGGTTCTAAAAGGCGCTAGGCGGACTTAGGGCGATGACCTAGTGCATAGCGCCTAGAGCGCCTAGTCGGGGCCTAGGCGGTTAGGCCCCAGGCGGTTTTTTTTTATTATATTTTTTATTTTTAAATATATATAAAATAAAATACTGAAAAATCATCAAATCAAACATAGTACTCAAATAAACATAAAAAGAAGTTAAAATGTTCAATTAACAAATATATCACCAAACTACAAATGTCAAAGTTCAAGCTTATTAATTAAGAATTGCAAAGAAAAAAAAATTACAAAGAGAAGATTCAAGCCCTAATTGTATATAAGTTATAAGGTAACATGACGTGTTTATAACTTATAACTAGTCAAAGAAAACTCTTCCTGAATATCTTCTAGAGATTGCAATTGTTGGCTAAGGTTTGCTTTAATCAGAGGAATAAAAAGATGAATTTACTTATGATGGTTGATAGATTGTATCCATTTTTTTACATGGTAATTTTTTAACAAAAAGAAAAATAGGCAGCTCCTTCAAAATAGGGAAAAAAAATAAGTCTATCCACCTAATTCCCGCGCAGCCCGCCTAATTTATCCTAGCACCTAATCACCCGCTTAGGCACTAATCGGGGTGCCCGGCACCGCCTAGCGCCTAGGCGCCGCCTTTTAGAAAACTGTATGTTTTAAAGAAGGAGGAGGAGGAGGAGGAGGAGGAGGAAGAAGAAGAAGAAGAATATATTCAGATTAATTCTTTTGTTTTCGAATCTATATATATTTATGTATACAAGTGTATGTATATATGTATGTTTAGAAGAGGAGGAGGAGGAGAAGAGGGGGGGAGGGGTGATGAAAGATGGTAATATTATTTTATTGTGATTAACGATTAATTAATTTAATTAATTAATAAGTTAATAAGTGGTGAAGAGATAGAGGGCGATCGAGATAAATTTAGTTTGTTTAAGTCAAAAAATTTCAAAGAGTGTTGGTGATAAAAAAAAAGGGGTACAAATATCAACCCCTTTAAAAACCAGTCCCTTATAATTATATGGAATATTAATTCTTGGGATTTTGAAAAAACATGTTGTGTCTTGAGCCTTGAAAAAGTATTGAATATTTGAATTATTCAATCTTATTTCTTATACATTTATCATTCAAAAACCATTATCCCTTATCATCTGTACTTTTATCTATATCCTATACTATTAATCAAACCTATTTTGCCCCTTCTGATGTCTCTATTCAATTATATTAATGCCCTTTCACATCCTCTTTCCTTTCGTCGTCGCTTTAAGGCTAATTCATAATTATCAGTTATTTGGTAAAAAAAAAAATTTAATCCTAAGACGTAAACATATGATCTCATGGAAGAAGAGATCATAAAATCAAACACAATCACATATTTAAACCCAAAATCACTGGACACTTGTTGTGGCGAATGGTTCGGCGACATCTCGAGTTCGAATCTTAACAGGTACAAAACTATTGCGGCTTAAATTTACAAGTAGAAATTAATCTTATATCTAAGTGATTTGAGAACACCTCGTTAAAAAAAAACAAAAAAAAAAACAAAATTGTAGCCAGGTATAACGATTTCTCAGACAACACGTGTGTCACAGAGTAGAAATTGTGCAGTGGTTCAAACGTAGTCATAATTAATATTTTCTACGCGTAAAACCCATTAGACTTGGACGAGTCTGGTTCTTCTTCTTTCCTTTAGTCCTCAGTCCACTCCACAGCCTTTGGTGTAGTGCGTGGGGTCCATCACCAGATCACTCACTCACGGCAAGTGCTCATTGGTTTCAATTCAAAGTCCATGCAAAAATCTTGTCATCAATATAACATATATGTATTAATTAATTAATTAATTAATTAATTAATTATTTGCTTTTATTTTATTTTCTCCATATTAATTTGACCATCGAATAAGTCAGGAGAATGAGACAACTACAGTGTATGACTAAGTGGAAGTAATAAACAGCATGTTATGAGATAATTATTTCACTTTTTGTATCAAATTGATAATTTTATTTATTCTTGTCGAATAACACAAGAATATTATATTATCAAATTAATAGTTTGCAATTATTTACGGTAAACGAAATTGATTTTGGACCTTTTGATGTATTTTAATTCAAAGCATCGAATTGTAAAAGTCAACACTTATCTCTTTCTTATTTTACTCAATCTATTCCCTCACCTCAACTCTCTCTCTCTTGTCAACTTTTCCAAAAAATTTTAATACGGTAACTTTATATACAATAATTATAATTACTAATTAATTTTTTTTTTTGAAACTTAATCATCCAAATCTATCAAATAAAAGAAAATAAAATATATTAATTGTAAGCCTACGTTTGCTCTTTCTAACTCCGCTTTCATGTAACTCAAATCCAACATTTTACTGAATTTATCTGTTTTAATTTAGATGAGTGTCAAACCCATCTACAACCTACTAAATGGTATTATATGTTTAAAATTTAAATTTTGGAAATATATAATGTTTTACTAATATATAATAAGGCAATTCAATTATTCTAAAAATTAAGTTGTTTTTATTTATTTATTTATTTTGCATTTCATTTAGAATAACAACAAATAGCTCTTTTTATAAATCACATGTTAATTTTTGACACAGTCTTTATTAGGAAAGTTCACATGGCCGGACCCGATCTTAATGGGGCTGGTTTGGGGCATCTTTTTCACCAGGTTGGGGCGGGTCATTGAGTAGACCTATTAGAATCACACATTACACGATACAAATTGCACGAACTTATAAATATCCTTAACAAATTCAGATGGTTATCAAGTTTACTTATTTGACATAAAATACTAACGAATCTACTATGGGTTTATTCTTAACAAATTCGGTTGACCGTTTAGATCCTTTAATTTTTTTTAAAAGCTTATAATAGAACAAAAGTTTATTAAATTATTATGAAATATTTGTATATGTTAGGATCTATAAATGTTTATCCCTACCTTTTTTTTAGTAATTTTAGTTCTTCTCTCATCTTATTCTAGTGATTTTTTTAAAAAGATTTTTTTAATTGGTACAATCAGGTCGTGTCATTTCACCCAATAACAAATTAAGTCGTATACGAAATCGAAAAATATCACTCAATAATTTATTGTGTCATGTTCGAAAAGAAACAAAATTACATACATGCATTCATTAAAACAAGACTCAAAACCGACACAGACTTATTCAGACCAGGTGGAGACGGGTTTAAGTTTAAAACGTATAATAAGATACCAAGTTTAAAACCGCAGATCGATCAATCCGTAAAATGCAAGAAAGTCTAAACTCCCACTAGCATATCCTGCCAAAAGAACTTGTAAAAGTAAAAACACAAATTAATTGCATTCAATCTATTTGATGGTCAACCCAAAAGATAATAAGACTTTTTGATTTTGCAAAAATATGTAAGACTTTAAAGTGAGTACGTTTCTCTTTAAATAAGTGCATCATCCAATTACAAATGATTGAATATTTTAACGTACATTCTATTTTTGGCAGCGCTTATTAATGATACCCATCAAAATATTTTTTTAACACTCTAATATTAGTTTGATTCCATTACATTGAGATAATGTATATATACTCCGCGTATATTATCTTAATGCAATAGAGTCGAGCCATTGCATTTTCTTTCTCCAACAATAAATTGGTTCTAGTATACTAAAATAATTAATGTGCACGTACTCAATACGTATTATTGTATCGAATAAATGAAATAAAATATTAATATCAAATAAAATAATATGTATAATTAGTACCGGCCCTACTATTTTACATCTTCTTAAAATATATTTTTAACTACCCATATAAACTTACCTAATTCATTTAGATATAAATTGAATTAAAGATACTTTTAACTACCTAGAGAAACTTCCGAGTCCCACTAAAGGGGAAACACTATTGATCCTTTAAAAAAAAAATTCTACCTAGAGAAACTTACCTAACAACTATTGTGTCCGCCAAATTTAGGTATTTCACTTTCCCTTTTCCTTTTAACGTCTTGCACTAAAAGTTGAATTTTCATTTTGGGATGTATTCTTCCATTAAATCTCTAATTAAATAAATTAGAAATTAGATAAAAGGTCTTATTACACATTGATTTTTACCAAAAATTCAATAAATAATATTTTTTTGAATGAAGGGCTTATTTTTAATGGTAATTAGTGTAAGAGGCCTATTTTGTTTTATATTTTAAATGAAGGTGTTTGAATAAATTTAAATATTATTTAATTAATAAAAACATGTTATATATTACTTAAATTACTCCCTCTTTATGAAATTTGCACAAAAAATATAGACTGCAATATGAACTTTGCACTAGAAATATGGACTATAAAGTTCACATTGCAGTAAAATATGGACTGCAATATAAACTTTGCACTAGAAATATGGACTATAAAGTTCACATTACAGTAAAATATGGACTGCAATATGAACTTTGCACTAGAAATATGGACTATAAAGTTCACATTGCAGTAAAATATGGACTGCAAAGCTCATATTGCAGTGAAATATAGAGTGTAAAATGCATATTGCAGTCCATATTTTAATGCATATTGGTATTTTTTAAGTTTATTTTAAGGGTTGGGATGTCATTTTACAATTAAAAAAAAAGACACATGTCATATTATCAATAAAATAAAAAATAGGCCATTTATTTACAAAAAAAAATATTCTTTGGCTTTAGTGTGAAAATCTTTCTCTAATAAGACCTTTTTTTAATTGCCCCTTAAATAAAAATTAGTTCTATCATTAACCATTAATTAAGTTAGAACTAATGTTTTCTTAAAAATTAACAAACTTAAATGAGACTTACATGGTGTTTGATTTACTGTAATTATTGCTCGAGGATTTGGTTTACATAGAAATGTATAATACCGCGTGATCGGTTGTCATTGAAAATGAGAATATTTTATTTTATTTTAATTTACACTGTTTTTTCATATTTAATGCAAACTAACTCAATGCTAAAAAATAAAATAATTGATTTTTTACCGACTAACCCTACTACCCGCAAAATTTTATTTATTTACATAAAAAAACTCTTTACGTTGAAACTAATGTATTAATTAAGGGCTCATTTGGTTTGAGTTTTAAAAATAGAATGGGTATACTTGATTCTTAAAAAGTTTTTTTCTTACCATCTAGGATGTCATGCCAATATTTAGCTCAGACGTGAATGTTCTATTCCTGGAATGTTATATTACTTTCATTATATTTGGTTCAATCAGGAATATGAATGGAATAAAGTATCAATTACAAAAATAACCTTCCTTTTATAATATGAGAAGACATCTCCTACTAATTTTTCAAAACGGACAATTACTGTAATGAATTACAAAAATTACACATGCCTAATAACTATCATACAAAATTGTAATTTTTGTAATTAAAAAAAATACAACAGAAAAAAAAAAGTTCCAATTTTTTTTATGCAGCAACATAACTAAAAAAAAGTTCCAAACAATATTTTCATACACAAATTGAAAAAGAATTGTTTATTTATAAGGAAGAGGGTTATTTTAGTCCTAACAAGAAAAAATAAAAAAGAAGCCATTGATAATGACTTACTCTTTATGGTTTAAATGGGAGAACTTGGGAGGAAAGGTTGGTTCCTGAAATTATTTATTCTGAACCTAAAACTTAAACCAAACGCAAAAATTGTTTCAAAATGAAATTTAACATTCTCAAAATGAAATTTAACATTATCAGAATGATTTAAATGTTGAATAAGTTGTGAACAAATCAAACAAAGATATTTAATGAGAGAGAGGTTAGATACAATTCAATAAGCTAGAATAAGCCCTAATTAAACAGTATTAAATAAAGGATGAAAGATGAGCCGTTTACCTTCTAGAATTTTCTTGTATGAGACGCACTCTTTTTTTGTTATTTTACTCGTTTCAAAGGCCACCAATCAATGCAATTAGCCGCTTTCGCTTACCATTGAATTCTTTTTGGTCCCCTTCTATCTTTACTCCTATTAAACTCAACAAAAAACAAATATATTTTAATTCATTTTATATCTATATCATCATATTTTTCTCTCATAACGTAAACATATACATTCTTCTTTAATTTGAGCTAGCTAGCTAGTAGTACACATATAATAAAAATGGATGATGAAATTGAAATACCTCAATATTTCATATGCCCAATTTCTCTCCAAATCATGACGGACCCCGTAACGGTCACCACCGGCATCACCTACGACCGCCAGAGCATCGAGCACTGGCTTCTCACGGCTGAGGACGTCGCCACGTGTCCCGTCACCAAGCAGCCGTTGCCGCGTGATTCAGACCTCACACAAAACCACACGCTACGGCGGTTAATACAGGCATGGTGCACCAACATTGGCATAGCGCGTATACCCACCCCTAAGCCTACTCTTAGCCTTTCGCTCGTCCTGAAGCTGCACCGCGATCTCAAGGTGCCTGAGAGGTATGTATGTAATGGAACCGTAGATGGTCGAGCAAAATTCGGTCACTAGAAGAAAAATTAGTTTTGGTGCGCCATTGTCCTAAATTCGCCATTAAAACTATTTGTGGCTAATTTTTTATCGCGATCACGTCACTATTTGTGACCGTAAATCGCCTCAACAAATACAGATAGTTTTTTGTGTCTATGTAATTTTGTTAAAAGATCAATAACGAAAGTATATATATATACGACTTAAATGATCAATAACAAAAGCAGACATATATGACTGAAAAAACTATTTTTGAATTAGATTTACAAACAATATTCATGAAAGTGAATTGCCAAAAGGTATAACAACCGTTTGTAATTTCAAGAAATTAATTATTGATCAGAAAAAATAAAGATGCAATTACTCATGTATGTTAAATCTAAGTCAATGTCTCAAAGCAACATGCAGGAACACTTGTGCATCAGCTTCATTGATCATTATTACATTAACTTGAACAGATTTTAAAAGAAACTCCTAGAACAATAGTAATTTATTCTACTAAGGGAAAACAAAAATTGGAAATCATATCGGTCGAGACTGTGGGCACAATTTCCTGAGGTGAAATTGCTCGCTGTATTTGAAACTATCAGCCTTCGTGACCAAACACCTTCTAGGGTTCAACAACCTAGGGTTTTACTAGCAATTGTAGAAATCCCTGGTGAACTCTTAGTTGTACTCCAGAGAAACAAAAAGAAAATGAAGAACAAGAAGATATGAGAAGAGTATGTATAGCTTTCTATATGGTCATTGTGGCTTGAACCAAGGATCTCCAAATTCCAAGCGTTTGTCGCTTGAGCTACACATCTCGATCATACTAATTACTTCATTCAAAAACAGTATTTATTCAACAGAAAACTCATCACTTTTCATAGAAAAATGGTGCAAAACATAAATGTTAAACACCACAAATAGTGAGAAATATGAATCCTAAACAGTTCTCCAAAACATGGTGCGACCAAACATACCTGGCCTTAAGATTAAAACACACACGAAATAATATGATCAAGGAGTGGAGCTATGTGCTCTCTAGCAGAGTCAACCCATACCACTCAATTTTGAGGGAGAAATTGATTATAATATATACAGTTAGTCTCTAAAACGGGCTATAGCATCCGTGTAGCGGATTTTAGTGACGATTATTCGTCATTAGAAGGATATTTGACAATGCATTTTGTGACAATTTTTTTTTTTTGCTAAAAGTTGCTGTATAACAGAGGTCGTTGAGAGCCTGGCTGTATATCAAGAAACGAGTTCAACCTAGTATGCTTATGGATATATAGATATGTCCCGTCTCTAAAATATGCCGGTCTGTCCATATAATGGCTTGAATATTCGTCACTAATGTGGACAGGATATTTTGTTTTCATCTCCAAATTAATGCATCTAGCAACCAAAATTTTGTGTGCTAAAACTTGGTATGTAGGCAGGTGATCCATTGAGAGTCTGATCGACTATATATATATGTACGTAAAAATAGCTAGTCGGTTCTAAGCCGGCGAAACTGAGATTGGAGACTGAGGGATTAATCTAACAAACATTTTTTCACTATAAATATTATTTTAAATAGTATATACAATACTAATAAAGCATAAGAAGTCATAAGTAGCAAAGTAGAAAATTTATAACCAATAATATAATACTAAAAAACACAAAAAATTATCCCCGCATCCCAAAAAAATTATAACCAAACTCCATATTAAAGTAGCAAACTAACAAAGTTTCCCTAACTAACAAAGCTCTAGCAACATAACAAAAGCAGCAGAGTACGTAGCAAACTGTAAAGTAACAATCATAATGGCAGCTTATTGCTCTTATTTCAAGCAAAACTAATATTATTTAAAGTTCTAGCATTATTTAAGCAAAACTAACATAATTTCAAACAAATGTACGTAGTAAAGATAAGTTGGAATCAAATAAACCTCAAATCTAAAACCCTCAAAGCTAGGGTTTAGAGAGTCGTGGTTGTGGAGGAGAGAGGTATGATCGACCGAAACTTCAACTGATTCGGATGCATGACTGAGGAAAGACAAACGACTAAGAGAGGGGTATAGCTAGGGTTTAGTGCAGTGAAGAGGGGGCAGCTATTGTTTAGAGAATAGAGAGAAGAACGATGTTCGATCTGTTTAAGAAAGAAGGAACGAACATGGTTTTGGATTTTTTTTAACTAAAGGAATTCGATTAAATGAAGATCAAATAAACCCTTAAGCAAGATGATTTTCGTTTTGCTACTATTTTTTTTAAAAGGACCCACAGTAGATTAATCCCAAATGAAGGATTAATCCCGATTTTTTGAACGGATTTTACCAATTTATCAAAATCCATTTTTTTTTCAAAGACTAGGGCTAGTCTCCAATATCTCTACAAGATTATGGATTAATCCCGATTTTAGAACATTGATATATATGTACTAAAAGAATTGACCTAGCAAATTATTATTATATACCAAAATCTTTCAAGAAAAGGAAATGAATCGATTTATATCCAAAATCAGTATAAATCATCTGTCCCTATTAAATAATGTTTCATTCAAGGATTTCCAAAAGAAGGTTTTTGT
>JAKCWG010000918.1:0-108978 GCA_021464415.1 Lonicera japonica
ACCTTTCTTATAGTTTAGTTCTCAACCAACATGAATCAAACACAACCATTTTGTGTAATAAAGTCATATTAACATGTTATAGAAGCAAGTAAACCCTACCTCGTGTTTATTAGCGTATAGAGTGAAGAAAGGAGAGAATCCAAGCTTTCCCAAAGAAATCCCAAGGAGGAAGACGATGAATAGTGGAGTTGAAGATGATTCGGATGAATTCGAGCTTAATTCGTTTATGCAAGGATTTAATGCGTAGAAATTCTCTTCCTTCTC
The DNA here is from genome assembly GCA_021464415.1 of Lonicera japonica. Taxonomy (NCBI): domain Eukaryota; kingdom Viridiplantae; phylum Streptophyta; class Magnoliopsida; order Dipsacales; family Caprifoliaceae; genus Lonicera; species Lonicera japonica. Next base: position 265 of record JAKCWG010000918.1, read on the forward strand.
TCTAGAACCCTCTGGAACCCTCTCGTAAAGTGTGGAAGAGGTCCGGAACGAAAAATAGATAAAAAAGATGAAAATAGGAGCCTAAAAACGCACTTAAAACGGGCTTAAGTCGGTGGAAAGAAAAAGAAAGAACTGGCGGACCGGTATGCCAAAACCCATACCGGTCGCGGGTTTCAATTTTCGCAAAATTGTTGCCGGGACCGGTATTCAAAAATGCCATCCGGTCGCGCCGCGCTTTAAAAGTTTGGGCCTGGAGCACTTTGTTTTTGTTTTGGCCATCCCATAACTTTTTGCTACCGCGAACTCCGATTGAAGATTTGGATGGCGTTCTTTATGTCCACGGAAAAGGTATTTCCAAAGATCTACAACTTTCTAGTTGGAAGTTTTTCCAAATTATGGACAGATTGTTCCCAGAAATTCAAAGAAGACAGCGCTCTGCCAAAGCGCTGCTGAATGACCATAATTTGCAACGGGCCTACTTTGCGCCCTGTTTTGACCCACGAGGAGTGTGAATTGGACTTCGGCCAAAACACGAAAGTTGTAGAATGGCATGAATACTATACACCCACGCAAACGGAACCTTAATCGGATAAGTAACAAAGAAATTACGATAGCTCAAAGTTAACCAAAATTAACGAATCGCGAAGAACCAAAACTTCCTATTTACCAACCAAAATCGATTCGGACCACCCAAATCACCAAACGATCATTCATATATGTATCAAGGATTTAGTATAACATAATTAACATTAATATAAATACAGGATGTTACAAACAGTCAATGAAAATTGGTGTGCGAAATTCTAATTTTACCCTTGCCTTACATTCGTTTTGCACAAGAAAGAAATTAGAAAAAGAAAATATAAATAAAAAATGGGGTACCATTCTCTCTGCTTCTCTCCTCCACCTTCACGTTCCCCCCCCCTCTTTCTAGAAAACCCATGTAGATTCATCGATTTGTGCATTCACTATAGGGAAAGGGTTTGGTCTGTTCGTTCTATTTGCTCGGAGGTGGCTTTTGCCTGAGTAGCTAATATCACTCTTTCTGTACTCAGCAGTCGTGTATATGGTTTCTCCGGTGGCTATGAAAAATATTGATGAATTGTATGCAGTTGTTGTGGTGGTGTTTCCGGTGGTGGATGAGCTCTCGACTATGGTTGTGTTCTTATGATTCAATATGTCTATATATATATATATATATTTTACTTATTTCGATCCGATGTGTCTCTGTTTTTCGATCGATAATTTTGATCCGACATTGAGTCTTCATTGCCTTTAACTTCAACCGATTCAATTAATTTATCGTATTTCTCTTATTTGATTTGATTGATATATGTCGATTTTTGAGATTTGAAGCTCAAATCTTAGGTATGGATTCTTCACAGTCACATCACGAATTTAGGTATTTTTGACTTTTGAAATCACATTGCATTCCTGTAGTGCTAAGAAATAGTTTGATGTTTTCAGATTTGATTTGAGTTGAGTTAGTGAATCGAAGTTCCATTGGATTTGTAGTTGAGGCAAGGATTTGAGAATTTGAGATTCGAAGCAAAGAGAATGGTACCCCATTTTTTATTTTTATTTTCTTTTTCTAATTTCTTTCTTGTGCAAAATGAATGTAAGCCAAGGGTAAAATTGGAATTCGTGCACCAATTTTCATTGATCGTTACTTTTTGAGCGTTGACTAACAGAACTGTGAAAATTGAACCCCAAAGCTCAAGAAATGCAAACTGCAGACTCTGCGGACTCCCAACTCAAGATTGCCTAAACTATGGATCCCAAAACCCAAATGACCCAAAAAAAAATAAAAATTTCTTTTCCTTCCTATGCCTTTATTTTCGTCTTCTCTCTCCTTTGCAATTTTTTGGGCCTTTTCTTTTTAGCCTAATTTTTTTGAAATATTTTGTATTCAGCCCACCTCTTCTGGGAAATGAGAAAACAGCCTAAAAGAGTGGATAATTATTAGTAATTAAAATTTTTGTTGATTTTATGTTTTTAAAATTTGTTTTTGCTGAACCGTATAGGGTGGACTAGTAGTTCATTTGGGTCCTTGTGAGGGATCGATCTATTTAGTAGGAAATCCCGTGTTCGAATTCCTTCAAGTATAATTATTAAAAAAAATTGTTTTTGCCTATCCTAATAAAATGTTTTAATTTGAATGGAATACTAATTACAAACAACTGTCAAGTATGCTGATATTTTCGAAATTTTCAAGCAACCTAATCCAATCTGCTTGAATTTGACTTAAATATTAATTTTAGTTTATACTGTTATCTTCTCGGAAAATAAAAAACAAATGATAACTATCTTGGGTACATGGGTGCATTTTCAAACATTGGAAGACATTGTATGAGCCTAAAGAGACTTAGGGTCTATTTAATTGTCAAGAAAATTATGCAAGAAATGTTTTTTCAAAAGATGTGAAGTAAATGAAAAAGAAACTTAGGGTCTCTTTACCCATTTGTATTTGAATTCTTTTGTTCATAGTCACCTAAAATCAAGAATATGGTTAGTCACCACAACAAAAAAGATTTTTTGGTTCAGTTTATTGGACAAACTAATTCAAAGGGGGATAAGCTTTTTCTGCACTGGTTAAACCACAAATTTCCCAATCAACCCGTGAAGGTTTTGTTCTTCTTGATTATTGCTTTTTATTTGAATGATTTTTACATGAATTTGGCATTTTGTCACAAGGAAGGTTTAGCTTTTATCCTTAATGCAATAGTGCGCACTCACATGTTTTGATTGTAAAAACGACTTAAGAATTGGGCAAAACAAATCCGCTCGCTGTTCAAACAAAAATGCTTTTAACAAGAAAATTACTTATACATTGTCCATCAATAAACCCAATTCATTTAACAGAGGAGGATCCACTGAGCGACTTCACCATAGGAAGGGAGTCTCACTCAAATTTGACATTATTCAACTGCCCACTAAAACAACCTACTCAATCACAACTCTTATTGTCGTAACCTAAAAAATATCGATATTTTCTACATGCAATTAAGAATTTGAGCTAAGATCGAGATTAAACGTAAAGGGAATTAATAATACTGTTAACAAACATAAGATAATTGGCCGAAACGCCAACCAACAATGTATCAGGCACAAAAATATATACGGCACTTAAAAATGCACTGCCATATAAGCATTTAGCATTCCCGGGGGAAAAACAAAAGAAACAAACTACCAATAAACCAGTCTTAAGATCGAGCTTAATTCAAACATAACTTTTCTGAATTATCCCTAAATACTAGTTGACCATCAAGAACCGCCAATGCAACTGCATTATCCACCTGACAAGCCGCCTTCTCCTCAACACTGCCCTTCACCGCCAAAGCCTAAAATAATTCCAATCCCAGCAAGCTTCATGCAAAAACAAAACAGCATCAGTATATCTTAACTAGCTAGCCAAAAACAATTCCAATCCAGCAAGCCCTTCATACAAAAACAAAGCAGCATCAGTATATCTTAACTAGCTACATATACAAGATATGTGAAATGTCTTTTAGTATTATTTCAAAGACAAAAACAATTCTTAACAAAAGATTACATTAATAAATTTGAACACAATATATTTTGTTTAAGACGAGACCCGCCCTACTTTGACATTTTCGCATTGCAGTTCAAATATTTGTCACAAAAATATGCAAAAAGTCATAACTGGCCAAAACAGAAGCCTCAACCTCACTGCTAAACACTACACCCGACTACTGGCAGGGCTAGTCTCCAATCTATCTTTCTTGTTTCTTTTGTAAGCTTACTTTATATTAGAAATCTGACTTCTACCAAGTTATTTGGAACATGTGAAAATACACATGGAAAGTAGAAAACAGGAAACCAAACCTTCTAAACATAGGCCATATAAAGGTTTAGGCGCTCGAGAATTTGACAAATGAGGTGCAGGTAGAATGGAAATTCTTCATAAATGTGCCACTCCATATTCAGCTTGCAATAGGGATGATTCTATACAACAAACCAAATAATCGATTAGTATTAAATACACTAATGACATTACTAATAATTAACGTTTAAGTAAATACCACCTTGTCTACCAAACTTTGGGTGAAGATGCTGCCAATAAATTTCATAAATCCTGCAAATGAATTTTCATAAGGTGGTTTTCGTGCTTCACACCGCTCCTCCTACAGTTGATAACTTTATTGAATGGATCATAAGCATAAACATTCCAGAAACCGTTTGGATAGGCAATATCAAAACGAAAAGGGCTTAGGGCATCAAATTTGTCGCTAATCATTTTTGCAAAGTGCACATACTTTTGCTTGGCATCAAGGGTGACCATGAAGTACGTTCGTTTGTTGAAGTCCTACAAGCAATAGTGCTTGCGAATATACCTTTCATCAAATCTACATATAAATAATAAAGATACATTTATATATATATATATGTATATGTCTGCATAATATTGAACATAAAACAATAATGTGCACTTGAAAGATAGAAAAAATGCACGCCCTTACTCAGTGGAAGCTCTCAAAACCCTCAAAAACCTTTCCAAGTCTGGCGATGTTTCCCTTGATTTAATCCGACCTCTTCTTTTCATCCAAGTCTAAAAACAAGAAGGAAAAAATATATATACACATTGCCTTCTTCAAAAAATAAAATCAAATAAAATAACAACAAACATGGTAAAAAGATTGTTTAATATACCATCATCAGCATTAAGTGCAACAGGTTCTCTTGCAAAACTTAAATTCTCAACATCACCGTTGTTTATGAGAATCATCTGCATCAGACCAGAATCCCAACCGTGGTGTCTCCTATATGCACCGAGGCTTGCATTTTTTTTTTATATAGCTCCTATTATTAAAAAAAATAATTAAAAATATCAAATAAATTCAAGAAAGAAATAAAGGTTATATTATATACGTATGGGATCTAGTAGGAACCAGTCTGTATGCGGACAAGCCTTTATATTGCTGGTTCGTACCTGCAGATCCACTCTTATTTGTGTATGTATGTATGTATGTATGTATGTATTTAAAGTAAAACTTACAAGAAAGAAATACTTTATAAACTTGGAAAACATTTTTGCCAATCTAAAAGCATCATTTTTCTGGGACTTGCTCCAAAAGTGATTTCGTGGCATTTCACGAAGGAAATCTATGAAAGCCTGTTGTTGATTTTCCATGACTCTTGGGAGCAAAAACATAATCATGAAATCAGATTTTAGCAGATATACTTTGAAGCAAGCAAACATAAAAATTAAATTGGGTGAAAGGAAAAAGAAATAAGATATATTTCATGGATAGTGAAATTAACCATTTTAAATTCGTATTATGGGCACAACTAGGGCGCGGGGGAATATGTATACATACATATATATATATATATACACGAATACTCCGTTAAGTATCCATCATACAGAGGTTTAATTTGTCATCAAAATCCACAAAAATAGAATGCGCAAACAAATAAATCAAATGAAAGTAAGATTCAGTTCTAGACTTTTCCAAGTTTCACACCTGCAATAAGAATTAACAAACACATCCACTTATGTTCAGCTTAATACACATCCTACCATCACCAAACCAAAATAACGTTTTGTATGAGAAGCAAATGCATCACTTGATCAAACTATGGCCAAAGTTCCAAAAAAGGGGGCACGAAAAGTAATACATGTGTATGTGCGCAGGTGGAGAGATAGATGTGCAAGTATCCTAAGTTCCAACTAACTATGGTCAGAAGTTAAAATCATTGCCTGCTTGTAATCAGCAACTATATAAAAGAGTTCCCTGGAGCAGAGCTAATTATATATATAACAAAATCGAAAGTACAATGCATCTTGATCACAAACCCCCTTGCTGCCTTTGTATAGCAGATCATTCACCTTTTTAAATCTATACTTTGCTAAGTTACAAATCTATAAAAGTGTGAAAAGACTCCAAGTAATTAAACCTTAACGGGTTTACATCCTTTCTGCTGCAACAAAAATATACTCTGAATTTTAGTCATATTATAAAGTGCTCGTTTGATTCGATTATTCGTTCATTACTGAAATCTGAAATGGTAATTTTACATGGAACGTTTGAGCTTCATCAACTTATAATTTAACCTTTTGACATGAATTATAAGAGACTCCTGTGCGAATTTACCAATTTAGGATTCCAGGAACAAACAAAATCTCGAACCAAACAAGCGCTTAAGTGTCTACTACAACCACGGCTCCCACTCCTGTTTATTTGTGTACAGATCTAAAATAGCACTACTGTTCTATTTCCATTTAGGATTCTAATCTAAAACACTACAATTTAACAACTAAATGCCAATCATATATTCTATAAGATCTCAAAATGAAAAAAGACACCAATTGTATATTCTATTTGTTGTAGGATTTCTTATAAGGTCTCCTTTATAATTTGTTATTAAGAAGGTCTAGGTGAAAACAGAGAAAGAAGAGGAAACTGTGAAAAATACACTTAAAAACAACGTACGCCTTTACACCTCGAGGCGCTTACACCTTGAAGCGTATAGATCTACACCACTGAGGTGTAAGCCTTTGATATGCAGACTTTGGCGTAAGCTCAGTTTGCAAATCCTCCGCCTCGCATCAAGGCTTGCCTAAAAACGATTTTACAGTGTCTTAGATGGAACATTAAGGCCATATTATGTTAAAAAGTGTTAACATATATAATATATATTTGTTATTTGTCATTTATATAGTTGCCATTTATAAGAGTTCACTATGTGAGGTGGCTAGGGTTTTGGTATTATATTTGTTAACAAAAAGCAATCACAAGTAAAACAAATGAAAAGCAAGATGAACCTGAAAATTTGGCTGCCTCTGAGCTGATAATAGTTGAGTTTCTGTGTTGATATTTAGTGAACAATGAATACGTCTATTCTTGCCTGATATGTGACTGCCCTGTGATAGAGAATCGACAAGCCTAATTTGGCCCTTTCACGAAAGGCACTTTACACTATACCAGTGGGGGTATCAGACCCTACTAATCGTTTCTTACCACTGGGCCTAATCAGTCCATGGCCAGCCAGTCCATGTCTACCGAGGAGAGAAGTACCCGGTAGAACCCCCCTCTCCTGCTTGGGAATTTGACGAGAAGTGGCTTGGAGGATTGAACACAAGGTTCACCGGGTGAGCTGTCACCTAACACCCTCAAGTGGAGAAGGAGACATCATAACCAAATATAGAGCTATCCTAAACTATTACCCAAACAAAACCCAATCCTACGTGTCACTTTGGACAAGGATGGCCCATTTCCCTTTTTAGAAAGAGCCCATGATCGAGCCTTGTCTTTTATAGCAGAAAGTGTGTTTGTACACTAGCCTCTCTATAAATACCTCATTTTCAATAATTTTCATAACAATCATTCCTACACAATTGCCAAAATATTCTCTCACCTCATTCTCCTTTAGGCTTTCTTCCCTCTTTGGTGCAATGCTCTCTCCTTCTCTCCACCAGATACATGTTCTTACATCAACCCTTTCCCAAATTGCTTTGGTTACTTTGTGATTAATGCCACTAGGTTACGCCTCACCGATCTCTACCCCCACACACTACCCTCCTACACATTCATATATTATTTTTGAACAAGGAATGTGTCCACGCATGTTTCACATGCATAATGTATGCAAAATTTCTCATCCCTTATTATTTCAAAAAATTCAGTTTATATTGGCATCATGTCTCATATCTACAGTCGGGTACTTTTGGTTTACATGGCTTGACAAAATGTAAAGTTATGTTGCTGAATCCTATAATCCCACCTAAAGATGCTTCGATAATATAACTTACTAAAGATTTAAGGAAAAACAAAATCCAATCATTTGCATGCATAGCCAAACGAACTGCATTAAGCGACAGAAGTAATTCTGAATGGCTCAAATTATAAGTAAATCTAACTGTATGCTTATGCATAACATATTGGTAAAACAAATATACAAATTCCCTTTACACTTTCCATTTGTTATAGGCAACAATAATAAATTCATAAAGCAAACAAGGGAAGTAAATAGATAAATTTTCTCTTCTTAAGTTATGTAGGTGAATCAGATCCCTGGGCCCTGACCCCGTCCCTTCCCTCCCCTCCCCTCCCAATCCCAGCTAGCACTACCACTGTGCTATAAGGCTCTTAACAACATCTAAATGGTGCCTTTTAAATTTACCTAGAATTCATCGTTAGGGTTCGAGAAAGGGTAGTGAAAATCCAACCACCCACAAGATCTCGAAACCTGCATACCCAACCCAGAGAAACACCAACAAGGTAAAGAAAATGTTGATACGAAGAAAAACACGCATTTGGAAGTAAAACATAGCACAAAGCCAGAGTTTTCAACAAATGACAGAATTAAGGATTTAAAAGATATGACAAAATAAGAAAACGAGTTCATGTTATTAAAAGAAGCGAGTGTAAAATAAAGGAAGAGATTCCTATATAACAAAAACATTGAAACTAATTAAAAATGACAGACAAAATGGAGAGAGTCTCACTAAATACAAACATTTAGGTAGGGGTTCATTGTCAAAACTCAAACTAAATACTATAATTCTTTTTAACTGTTTTGGTGTATTTGATATTAACCTTAAGAAACTGCAAATAACATTCATCTACTTTCAAAAAGCTACTAGTACAAACTTAAGTGCCAGTTAGTAGAGCTCACCGATTGAATTGAATGACAATATTAACAAAGCCCACAAAGTAAAGAAAACGATGCGAGTGATTTGGTGAGATGTTCTACTACTTTTTCGGTTATTCCATGGAATCCAATTCTCTGGGAATGGATAAGAAACTTTTCCATGAAAAAAAGAGGAAGCGATAGAGAACGCTATCCAAATCACACATCTTTTTTCTTCCCAACTTCTCATAAAAACTAGTCGTGTTTTCAATCACTTCCCAACCTTTTTTTTTTTTTTTTATCAAAAGGACCAAAAGTGTTAGAATATGTTTAACATAATGAAGAATTTAAACTGCATAAAAAAGCACAGAATTTCAGTGTGGGTCGAATGAAAAATCAATGGGGCTAGGGAAAATATGTACGCTAGACTTATTTCCTGTGCTTCTGTTTATCTTTCCAGTACCCAAGTTAAGGAATGAAAGGATGCATAACAAAAATGAAACCTGAAGCAAACAGTTGAAAGTAAATGAGAACTAGGATCATTGTATCAACGAATATATAAGAATGAAACTCTAGTTCAAAAGCCGATTTTGAACAATTTTTAGATAGAAAAAAAGTTACCCAGAAACATTTTATTACGAATTATAAAGAATTCTTGAATTAGTAAAAAGATGAAAGCCACAATACATTCAAGTTCTTGACTTCTTGTAATGCTCCTATGGGTTGAAATAGTCCCACTTCATTCTCCTTTTTCTTTGCGCACCCCACCCTAGACACCCCCCCCCCCCCCCAAATAAAAAAATAAAAACAACAACCAATAATCACATTAATATGATACGAAGGATAACAATTGGGGGGTGGGCAGCATTCTTTTCTTCTCCCCCCTTTTGACAAGTAAAAATGACAAGTGGGTTAAAAAAAATAATGACAAATGGGGCTCACGGCATGTACAACTTTTCTTGGCACCAACTCTACCTTTAAAATATCCTTTCAGGGCCACTAGTCCAATAATACTAAAGTGTAGTATCACCCTTTCACAGATCCATTTCCATACAACATTCTTTAACATACAGCAGAAATTGCTATTGCCATTGTGGTGCTTGATGCATAATGTACAAGCATATCAACGCAAACACTGCTCTGGCAAGGACATCTATACAGAGTAGAAATTACTATTTCCATTGTGGTGCTTGAAGCATAATGTACAAGCATATATATGCACACAAAGGTGATATGTATCCTTGTACATTATGCATATATGGTTGTGGGGAGGGTGATATTCGAGCTAGTTGATGTTCCTAGAAGGGTTCCGCCCAACAGCCCATTGGCACGACAATGGTATAAGGTAGAGGAGAAAAGGGAGGAAAGCTCAAACATGGCGAGATTATGCTGGCGGTGTGGAAAGGGACCTAAGTGGAAGGTTTATTTGTCCCCTCTGCTCTGGCCATAGGAATTGCCTATATATATATACTAGGGGTAACCCGTGCCTACAGCAGTTCGATGTAATTGAGTATATACTTGCCCATGAGAAGGGCCCACGTTGGGGTGTATGTGTGGCATGATGGCGATGGTCGTGGTGGAAAGCGTCTGGTAGCAGCAGCGAGATAGCAAGGGGTCGAATCCGATAGTGTGTGAGAGAGAAGTGAGAAAGTTTGAGAAAGAGAGAAGTAATGAAGGTGAGATGACAAATAGATATTTACATGTAGTAGGGAGAGAATGAGGGTGAGGGTGAAATTTGAACTAAATACCATGTATCTATCGTTCAAATTAGAGTATACAATTTAAGCCCTACAAAATTTTATTTCTTTCACATTTTTCCCTTTTACTTTATTACAGATATATTCGCAGTGTTAAGTAAGACTGATATAATCAAATTCACAAGCATCGCATAGGTGCAAAAAACAAGTATGTTTATTAATGCAAAGAATTACTCGGAATCCTATTGCACATTCGTAGAGTATATCCTAGACCAGTAGTATATAATAGGATGAGTTAATCTTATGCTAGTTAAACTCAAGCTAGTTAAACTCCTCTAATAGCATAATAATCAAAATTGTGAACCACTGTCCACATTGTAGAGTTACAAAATTTACAATTATTTAAAGCAACAAATTTATTTGTGAGCATAACACAAACAAAGAGGGTAATTAAGCAAATGAAAATTAGGGCTATAAAACTAAGGAGCACAAACCTACCTAAGTATGACAGAGGATGGATTAGGGCTTGGTGGTTTCAGTATGGAGAAGGCGCAGAGAAGGAGGATGTATCGTCACAGCTTTTTGCATTCAGTCTCGTTCTCTATTCTTGTACAGCGTCTTACGACCTTGCGTCTACCAGGACGCAGGGCCAAAATCTTCAATCTTTCGTGGCTGTTTGATAAAAAAATAGAAAACAATAATTAAGGATATTAGTATATTAGTAATTTTAATGAAAGAAATTTTATTTTTAGATTTAGTTTAAAAGACAAGTTTTTAATAAAGAATAAATTGATGTTATTTTAATTACTTATTAATTATTTTATTAAATTGGTTATTTTACTTTTTTGTCCCTATGTAGTTAATTTGAATTTAAATTAGTTTTGGATTTGATTTATATTAACTTTGGAGAGATAGGGGTAAACATTTTGAATTAATAAAAAATCCCATTAACAACTAATCTTTAGCTTATTCTGATTTCTTTCCATCTATACCAATTCTCTTTGGTAATGTTTCAACATTTTGGAGTGCACGCATACAACATTTGTATATTGACTCGCTATCATCAAAACCATCCGAAACTTTAGACACTTCACTTTTTTAAACCATTTTTTCAGTACTCTAAGAAGCCTAGGTGGTTTTCTATAAGCAAAGAAATTCTTTTATCAAAGTGGCTCCGCGCCAAGAGATTTTTCTGTTTACCAAATTTAGGGCTGGATTTTCAAGAAGGTTTTCCTCAATTGGTGCTGCCACAATTTTTGTTGGGTCTAGATCATACAATAACACCCATTGAGAAGAGTACATGCTATAAGAAGTTTGCGGAGTCCAAGGTTTTTAATAAGATGAATGTGGGTATTGTGCTTGATGAGGGTTTGGCTTCCCTGAATGAGGAGTATAGGTTCTCTACTTTATGTATGATGATAATGATCTGAGCATCAAATCTGTTATTTTTGTAATTTGTTGTTCAAATGTTAATTAAATTGTTTTTGATTTTGTTGTTGATGATGAATTGATGATTGTGGTGTTGTAGAGCTATAGGTGAGAATGATGGGAGGATCAAATTGTTGTATTTTGGATTCTCTGTTTAGGGCGTTCAAGTCATGAGTGGCAGACCATTTTCTATGGTTCTTGGGTATTCTTCTTTGCTCTCTCCCTATATAATTAAGATCCTTGTCCTAGATGGAAAAAAAATGGTAAAACATATGAAATTACTATTCCTTAGAATAACAAAAGTTGAGAGTCATTCTAATTAATGTTTCCTTTTTTTCTTTAATATATCTTCCAAAAAAAAAATATATAGTTTAGTATGCCTGTCAAAAATTTAATTATAAGAACGCAACTTAATATGTCTGCCATGAAAAATACATATTTTTTATCATAGACATTTTCTAACATATTATTCTGTAGACATATTAATTTGTAGGATTTTTTCTATCTTTGTTAATTATGCAGGGATATTAACTAACAATTAAGTACAAAATTTTATTTTGTAGGCGTTTTTCTAACATATTTTTTTATAGGCATATTAATTTGTATGCATTTTTTTATCCTTGTTAATTTTGCAGGCATATTAACTAACAAGTACAAAATTTTATTTTGTAGGCATTTTTCTAACATATTATTTTGTAGGCATATTAATTTTATGCATTTTTCTATCCTTGTTAATTTTGCAGGTATATTAACTAACAACTATAACATTTTATTTTGTAGACATTTTTTAAGCACTCATATATATTGAAGTACTAATTATTGTTTTTTCATTGATCCGAACATAAGCATCCAAGTTGGTAAATTTTTAATTTGTTTATTTATTTAGTTGACTTTATCGCTTCAGATCAAAAACTTCACTTTTTTGAAACTTGAAGTTATAAGTTTGAAATTTTTTGAATTTATTTTTCATTTAACTTTTTTGAATTACTCGTGTTTATCATCTTGTTTTTGAATTTTTTATTATCTGTTTTTGAATTTGTTTGAATTTATTATCATTGACTTAATTGTGTAATTAATGTTATTTTTAGTTTTTGGTATTTATCTATAAAAAGGGTAGTTTTGGAATTCAACGTAATTAATTAAAATAATTAAATAATTTGTCTTTTGTCCTTAATTAAAAAGTTGTCTTTCAAACTAATCTCTTAAAAAGAGTGTCATTTATTAGAAAGAGAATGTGACATTTGTCCTTTATAATTAAAGCCCCATAAAGAAAATCTAAAACTAAAACTAAAAAAATTCTTTCTTTAGTTCTAAAAATTATATTTAAAAAAATATTATTTATTTGAATATAATATATGTGAAAAACTTAATTTATTTATTTTTTAGTATGACAATTTTGCTTTTATTAATTTAAAAGTAATGTTAAAGCATTGTTGCTAGACAAAATGATAATTTATTTAATGTAAGAGTGAATAAATATTTTAGACTCTTTAAAATTAAGTTTATAGTTTTAAATGGAAAATTTACTACTTAAAACTTTAGATGAAAATTTTCAGTTTTAAGTAGAGAAAATTAAGTTGTCATTTAATTTATTTATTTATTATTAGCAAACAATTAGTTTTCATATTTAAGTGATGTTGTTAAACAACACCTAAGTCATAATAGACTTTGCAACAGGTTGATTTGAGTCAGGTCCTTGTCAAGTTTTTAATGAATGCGGGTAAATTTTATCTATATTCGAACACGATCTGATAAGTCATGGGACAAACTTTTCAAAATTTGTATACGATTAATTATATTATCGGGTGACTGGGCACGGTCTGTTTTTACGCGCAAAGAAGATAAACTTTAGAATAAATAAATAAAATTAAAAATTCCAAAGACATTTGAACTAGAAACAAGATGGATAAAGAAATAAAATTACTAAAGAAAAATAATTTGGTGTTGTAAAATATTGATATGTGGATGTCCATATGTAATATTTAAAAATACAATTTATCTCACATTGGTATTGTGTTATGAATGAGAAGATTACCTCATACTATATATAGTGTAACTTATCCAACATTGATTTTATATTGAATTAGGGAGGTTAGCACTTAATATAAATAAAATTGACCCCTACTCATATTACATATTAGTTGAAGAAGAAGAAGATTTTATCTATTCTCTTCTTTCTCTCTCTATTATTTTAACACGTTATCAGCACAACTACTATAGAGTCAATTGGAGGCCATTGTGATAGCAGGCTATCATAGTTAAAATTTTTCCTTTTTCTTGAAGGCCGATTATGCAAAAGTATGCCACCATAGTTTAAAATTTATCTTTCATCTTCTTAGAAACCAACTTGAAATCATGCACCGTAATTTTTTCAATCTCTTTATACAGGTTAGATCTATGATTTTCTTTTTTTATATAATATTATGATTTATTTTGTTTTGTTATTATTATAGATTTTAAAATTCTATTTCATAAATAATCTAGACCTGAAGTTCCATGATTTATACTTTCGGGACATGAAATTTAATGGTGCAAATTATTAAACAAATTTACCCTGTCAACCATGAGTTGACGCACGGCTGCCCACGTCAGCTATCAGACCTGCCCCAGCACGAGGAGCTCGGAAGAGCCCTGTTGAGTCACTGTAAGAAGGATGGACCCCCTCAAGAATTGAGTACTTGCTCGAGACTTAATCACGAACGGCGAACCGCGAAACTCGAGTTTTAGAGCACTTTCGGCGAGCTTTGGAGCTCCCTCTCACTCAACCACTATGCCAGAGTGGTTTATAGAAGTATGGGTGACAACCACCTGCCATGCAGAGCGCGCAGAACTCTCTTCACCTTCACTAAATACACACCAACTGCATTTAATGCACTGGAATTCATGGAGAAGCTAGGCCAAAGTTGGTACTGATCGAAGCATGGCTTCAGACCTGCTCTAGGAGCTCTAGCCATACGTTTCCTCCAATCATATATATACAAGAAGCATTTACTTCTCCCAACAACCAAGCTTTGGACAAAAAAGAAAAAGCTTAACCAAGACTACCCAAGTAACAACATAAGAGGAAGACGGAGCAAAGAGCATCCAGAGGAGCTTCTAAATTAGGAAAGCTAGAGCTCGTATAGTTTGAATACAATCTTATTGTAACATTGTGAGGATAAATTGGTTAGAAAGACTTCTGTGAGTTTGTAATAGTTGTTTGTCTATCATCAATATAAAGAAAATCGAACTCCTAGCTCTATTCCACAGAGGAGGATTAGCCCGTATCTTCATGTAAGGCCAACCTCCTCTATACATCCTTGACTATGTTGTTTTGTTGAGCTCACTATGCCAATAATCAAATCTATCATTTGACTGTGTGGTCTAAAATAATCTTCTAGATTTTAGCACCAATAAAATTCATAATCATTATCTTGGACCTAAAGCTCCATGATTTATATTTTTGAAACCTAAAGTTCCCTATTCATTACTTTAAACCTGAATATCCATGATTTATATTTGGGACCTGAAGTTCTCTATTCATTATTCTGACCCAAAAATTTGTGATTTATATTTGGGGGTTGAAGTTCCTTAATTATTATTATGTAATACATGTGGATGGAATAGCTCTCGTATCCATGAGAATTCAGTGGACATTTTGCTTGCCTACCATTCCTGTCACAACCAGTAAATCGTAATGAGGGTACTCCACCCCATTCATGCCTTTACCAGTGAAGATGATTTTCGTAGCTTCATACTTCATCATTTTGGTAGGTTTGAAGCTGAAGAAATCTAAATTCGAGCTATGAGGCTGAACTAGCTTGATATGGGCTTTCCTGAACCTGTTGTTGTTTCTAGAGAAAGATGGGCCTCATTCAATCATGAAAATTTCATTGGGAAGATCAGTGCCAAGAAGTCTTCACCAGGAGAATGGGACGATCAGTGCTAAGAAGCTTTCGATAAAATAAAGGACTACCTCTCCAGCCCCCCAGTATTAGCCCCGCCACAAACCGGACTACCATTAATTTTGTACCTAATCGTCACAGATTCAGCCGCGGGAGCCATGCTAGCCCAACACCTGACCAATACCCGGAAAGAGCAGGCCATCTATTACATCAGCAAGAAGCTGTCCCCGTTTGAGATAAACTACACACCATTGGAGAAATCATGCACCGCTCTCGTCTGGGTAACACAGAAACTACGGCACTACATGCTAGTTTTCTCAATCATCTTGGCATCACGAATTGATCCGTTGAAATACCTCTTCGAGAAACCAGCTCTCTCGAACTGAATGGCAAAAGGTTATTTCTGCTCTCCGAATTTGACATCACCTACATAATCCAGAAGGCAGTCAAAGGCAAGATCATAGCTGATTACCTGGCCCACAACCCGATATTGGGAGACATGCTAGAAGAAGCCGAGTTCCCGGACGAAACCATCATGAATGTCGAGATCGATGAAGACTAGAAGTTGTACTTTGACGGGGCCGCCAATCGAAATGGAAACGGGATAGGCATCCTGTTAGTCTCTCCGGACCAAACTCACTCCCCGGTATCATATCGTCTGAACTTTTTCTGCACCAACAACATGGCCGAATATGAAGCCTGCATACTCGGGTTAGAAATCGCACTTCAAAGGGGTATAAAAAGAATACAGGTATACAGAGATTCAGCACTAGTGGTCCACCAAGTTCTGAAGGAATGAAAGATCAGAGATGAGAAATTAGTCCCTTACCTCGCCCGATTGGAGGATGTCGCGGGAAAGTTCTAGCATGCGGAGTTTTACTATGTCCCTAGGTCTCAGAACAGTTTTGCTGATGCACTGGCAACCCTGGCATCTATGATCGATATCTCGGAGGGGATGGAAGAAATAACTCTCACAGTACAAAAGAAATCAGGACCAGCACACTGCATGGCCCTTGAGGTAGAGAATGAAAAGGACGGTGACTCAACCGCTTGGTTTTATGACATCTGGAACCTGCTGAAGAACCATCAGTATCCCGAGCAAACAGACAAGAAAACGCGGGTCACACTCAGAAGATTAGCATCAGGGTTCATACTTTGTGCCGGAAGATTGTATAAAAGGAACTACGACGGGACTCATCTTCAATGTCTCACCGAAGAAGAATCAGTCAGAATTATGGATTAGATACATGAGGGCGATTGCGGACCTCATATGAGTGGACATACACTTGCCCGCAAAATCATCAGACAAGGTTATTTCTGGTCTACCTTGCAAAACGACTGCGTTAACCACGTACGCCATTGTCACAAGTGCCAAATTTATGCTAAATCCCAGAAGCTTCCTCCAAAAGAGTTGTATAACATGACTGCTCCCTGGCCTTTCGCAACCTGGGGAATCGACGTCATTGGAAAGATCTCGCCCAAAGCCAACAACGGCCATGAATTCATACTAGTGGCCATCGACTACTTCACCAAATGGGTGAAAGCCGAGTCTTTCCAGACCCTTGACACCAAGAAAGTTGCCCGATTCATCAAAAGGAATATTGTCTACCGATATGGGATCCCACACGAGATCATCTCGGATAATGGCACTCACTTCGAAGGAGAGGCCAATACGGTTATGGAGGAATACGGTATCACCCGGCACAAATCTTCGCCGTATAGACCACAAACCAATGGGGCGGTTGAAGTCGCCAACAACAATCTGAAGAATATCCTAAGTAAGATGACCGACACCTGCCGGGACTGGCCAAAGAAATTACCATACTTATTGTGGGGATACCGCACCACCGAGAGGGTCTCCACCGGGGCAACCCCGTTTTCTCTTACATACGGGATGGAAGCAGTCCTCCCTGTTGAGTTAGAGGTCCCCTCCCTCAGGGTAATGCTAGAGAATCAAGTCAATGAACTGGAGTGGGTCCAGGCACGTTATAACGAGCTAGCCCTACTGGATGAAAAGAGATTGAAAGCCGCATACCACCGTCAAGGGTATAGAAGAGAATCGCCCGAGCATTTAACCAGAAAGTGAGGACTCGGGGTATCAATGAGAACGATATCGTATTGAAAGAAATTCGAAAGCCAGCCAGAGATCCGAGGGGTAAGTTCGGGCAGAAGTGGACAGGGCCATATATCGTCAAAGAGATTGATACGGGGGGTGCCGCTATACTCGCTGACTTAGACGGGCAGTTGCTGCATTCACCAGTCAACATGGATCGACTGAAGAAGTATTACCAGTAGATGTAACATGTATAGATAAGAACTACGTAAACCCGAGCCCCAACTCGAAATTGTATTTTGGAAAAATCAAAAAGGGGAATGTAGGCAACCTGAGAAGTGACTTCAGGCCCGGTTTAAACTTTGTAAAGAAATTTATTTTCCCATAAACAGTCCCTTCGTATATTATTAAAGGTGGTTTAGAACACCGGAAGTTACAAAGGAGATACAACATACAAAAAGAAACTAATCCCTAGGGGTTGGCCACACTGGGTCCTCAATAGCTAAGTCAATTCGAGCCTCGTCCAAAATCTGATACGCAAAAATAATGTTATCATCAGTGGCCTCAGTATCCATAAATCGGAACCACTCCATCTAAAAGGGGTCATCAATCAGTTCTCCTTCCAGAGATTGCCAGCAAGAGCGGATAATGTCAGCCCGGAGGGGCCTCGTAATACCAAAACGGGCGTAATTGAACTGACGAGTTAATCGGGCACGCCACATCCTCTCTACCGATAAAGAAACATGCAGGGTCACAAATTTAGACTCAGAGGAGAAGTTGTTCAGACCAAGGGGAACCTCCTGAGGAACGTTAAACTGCCGAAGAAGACATCCTGGGAGATAAAAGGAGGTAAACCAAAGCCCGCGAAGCCGGACATAGTTCTGACCCCCTGTACTAAGCACCATCTCCCTCAGCTTCCACCAAGGAATGTTCCACCGGATAGCCCAAAAGTTTTCCAAAAACCACACCGTCCAATCAGAGGAAGACATGGTCAAAGCCCCAAAGAGGGGACGACGAAAGAAATGTGTCGGATTATCGAGCCGAATCCCGTTGAAACCCACCGATCGGAAGCGCTCCAGCAGCCACATGTATAGTAAACGCAGATTCCCCTTGAAGAAGGGTGAAGCCCCCCTTTGAACATCATCGAGACCATTCAGGGTCTCTGCAAGAACGATTGACACTATAGACTCCCCATTTCTAGCCTGGTAAATCAGACTCAGAATAGTCGGATCAACACGTGAAGTACCCGTCACCAGTAACATATCAGAAACCAGGCAAATCAGGGCCGCTGCAGTAGGCCCCACGCCGTAAGAGGCCCTATCTTCATAACGATGAAAGAACCTCACCATTTTATGGAGGTCAAGGAGTCCGTCGGTAATAAAACAATCACAGGCCGCTTGGGGAATGGCTAACAAAGAAATCAGCATATCTCGGGGACCGATTTCTTCTATGGGAACTGCCATTGGGAGACGAACGTCCGAACGCAACAGCCAAGAGAACTCCTCGTAAGTCGGACAAAGCTCATCTAGTCCAAAGCGGAAAAGATGGTCCACAGGACTCAAGAAATACAAATCACCTAACAGAAAGGAAAAATCGATGGGACGATGGCACCAGCCCGCTAAAGGACTAAAAGCACCGAAGTTCAGATCGTTTTCAGAAGATATCAAAGCATCTTGAGCATTGACGTAAGAAAAATCAGATTTTGTGCGATAAGAGGACATCTTTGGAAGGTGTGGGGATGAAGGAAGGAAGATGGGTGTATTTATAGCAAAAAGTAGGGCTTTGTACCTGTTTGTCGCCCGACAAACCCATGTCCAGGAGGGATTGTCGCGCGACAAACCCATTTAGGGTCACCCTATTTTTGTTTCCCTTACACATAACAGTCATTTTTGCCAAAAGAATCATTTTTGGATGCTTTCTTGTTCTCACTTTGATCTTTTACAGGAAGCATGAGTATCACTACGCTACAAGGTATGGCTTCTAAAAATCACCGACTCATATATATATATATGTGTGTGTGTATATCTTTCATAAATAGAGAATAAAAGTATAATCAAACATAGATAAAGATATTTTATAAATCCAATAAAAGAACAGTTTTTAAGACTAAAATATCTTTCTAAACATGTCTAAATAAATACAAATCAGTCCGGACTAACAAAAATGCAGAAAAGGAAAACTAATCTTCTCGAGCGCGTTTTGACATGCTCCCACTATCGCCCGAGCCCTCCTCGGGAGTAAGATCAACGACTGGGACACCGGGAACAGGAGGAACTGCCGCCTGGGAAGGCCCCATAGACTGAACCGGTGCCGTCGGGCGGATCACCGAGGATCGGGATCGCCTAGAGGTCCGACTACTACTCCGCCTAGACTCCGTCCGGGCATGAGAAGAAGTCAAGGGGTCGTTCGGCCGTAGGGAGACGTCAATAGCCCTTTGATAGTCACGCATGTAAGCTGGAGGGTCTCGACCGACGTACTAGAGCAGGTTCCAGCTGTAGAAGTACTGGGCGTGCCAAGCCCGTAGATCTGCCACCCGTACACTCACCCTCTGTAAAAACACATAAGATAAGAAAGTCAGCACAGTCAAGAGAATAAATAAGTATAGATGAAATCAAGAGAAGGTAAAGAAGGTACCTCGTCACCAGGGCGACCACCCAGATAGTCGAAAGTATCCTCAGGAAGAGGGTACTCCGGGACATGATATTGACGTAAGCCGGGGCCGACATAAGAGATATCTCTGGGGAGTGGGGGTAGATCTACCCACGGAATAGACAACCCCGCAGGAACCGCTACAGAAGTGGACCCTCCCTCCTCACGAATAGGGAACAAAAGAGGGCGAGAAGATGAGCCGCCAAGACCTGGAGATCGGGCTGGAGGCCCCATGACAGTCGTCGGGAGAGGAGTCAACGTAGTGTAGGTGCGGACCCCTGGAGGATCCACCATGGCCGTCGCCCTCAAAGGAGGTACCCCACTAGAAGGAGTAGTCGCCACCGCAGGAGGAGTCCGCCCAAACTGCTCGTAATCTGCCCCAAGGTCCGCAGGCTCCTGATCACGACAAAGGGATGAAAAGACTCCTAGTTAAAAACAGAGGAGGTCAGGAAAAGTCTTTCCCAAAAAAAGGGAGAAATAAGGGCATCGAAAAACAGAATACGATGTGGGCCCACCAAAAGAGAAAACTAAGAAGAAAACAGAGATCAGAGATTGAACTTTCAAACAAATTTTCTTTTCAGTATGATACAAAAGGGATGGTTTGGAAAACCTCGGACCATCACTCTGCAGAGAGCAAGAGCAATCCGAAAACTACCTTCTGAGAGAAGTATCTTCATTCAAGAAAAACATGAGAGTAAAAGTTCAGAAAAATACAGGGAAACGGACATCTGGATTAGACCCCGAGAAGCTCTTTTCACCTTTGCAAAGATTTACTCTCTCTCACTCTAGCAGTCTAAGAGAGGCAACAAACACAAAGCCCTCTCTGGAGGCAAATCACCTACACAAGCCCTCTCCGGAGGCAAATCACCTACACAAGCCCTCTCTAGAGGCAAATCACAATCACAAAGCCCTCTCCGGAGGCAAATCACCAACACAAGCCCTCGCCAGAGGCAAAATTACACACAAAAAGCCCTCCCAGAGGCAATCTTGTTTCATTTTTACAGATCAAAAGCCCTCCCAGAGAGGCACAGTGTAACAATGGTAGTCCTCCCACCTGAGGCGAGAAGATCAAAAGCCCTCCCAGAGAGGCACAGTGTAACAATGGTAGTCCTCCCACCTGAGGCGAGAAGATCAAAAGCCCTCCCAGAGAAGCACAGTGTAGCAACGGTAGTCCTCCCATCTGAGGCGCAATGGTAGTCCTCTCACCTGAGGCGAAGCCCTCCCAGAGAGGCATAGTGTAGCAACGGTAGTCCTCCCACCTGAGGCGAAGCCCTCCCAGAGAGGCACAGTGTAGCAACGGTAGTCCTCCCACCTGAGGCAAAGCCTTCCCAGAGAGGCACAATGGAGCAATGGTAGTCCTCCCACCTGAGGCACAATGGAGCAATGGTAGTCCTCCCACCTGAGGCGAAGCCCTCCCAGAGAGGCACAGTGGAGCAATGGTAGTCCTCCCACCTGAGGCGCAATGGTAGTCCTCCCATCTGAGGCAAGTAGAGTAAATAAAAGCCCTCGAGAGAGGCAATGAGGTAACAAAAGCCCTCTCCGGAGGCAAAACCAAACACAAGCCCTCTCCGGAGGCACTCATGAACACTTTTTAGCATACACACAATCCTTTAGAGTTCATGCGGGAGCCATGGATCATGGTCTCTTCCAGTCGCCTAAATTCCTTGCAAGCAAGGTGATTGAGTCGAGAGGGTCTATAGGCACCCCGATCCGTGATCCCCGCAAGAACCCTAACGACCTTCGAGAACTGCTATTTTTGGCTCGAAAGGGTTTGTTGGCGAACAAACCTATTTTCAAGAGAGATTGTCGCACGACATATCACATTGTCGCGCGACAATCACTGATATGTCGCGCGACAATCCTACTATGTCGCCCGACAATCCCTCCTGACATAAACCATCCACTCTCTGACACATCAGTCTGTCAGAAACATCACTTCAGCCGTTTGTCGCGCGACATTGGACACATTGTCGCGCGACATATGCCCTTTTTGGGGAAGTGTCGCGCTACAATCTTCCCCGAGCAGTATAAATAGGCCAACACCCCCAAGGGTTTGAGGCAGCAATTTGGGATTGAAGGATTCTAAGCTTAAAAATCTGATTTTCTAGTCTTTCATCAAGCATTCTCTATTATCGTCTTATTTCTGAAGAATTCTCAAATCCATTTCCCGACATTCGACGTGCCCCGTCTCTGGAATCGAATTCTCAGAAATATCTGAAGAAAGAAAAGATCATTATCACCAGAAATCTCTCCGCCGGATTATATTTTCTTTCTTATTATTATTCTCGTCGGGAAGGTAAAGAAAGTCCCTTCTAGTATTCAACATTAAATATCTGTGTACTTGTTTCACTTTTCTTGTTTTGTCCACATTTTATTTGAATAAACTTATTGCCAAGGTACAAATAGTCTATCGTTTTCAAGACAAAAGACCCTGATAAAACCATTTGCAAAACCAGAAGAGTAAGTACATTACCATCCGGATAAATTCCTGTTTTCAAAACCCGGACCGGTAAAACCTACTTAGGAATTAAAAACCCCGGTATATCCTATATGTTTCATAGATTGTGATACGCCCGGTAGAACTCCCCTCAAGAGTTCCAATTCCATATTAAATTAGTCCCACTATAAGATCCAAACCTTTTCCAAAACAAGGCAAAAACTCGAGAAAACCGGTATTATCCGAGAAATAATACGGGAAACTCCATCTCTAAAGAAAACAACTTTTGTCACTTGTATTTGCATTTCTCAAAACTCAACATCGGATGTTGGAACATAAAGGTTCTTCATCCCTTTTCCCGTTTTCCCAAATTAGGGTTTTTATTTAGAAAGTAGTAGACTGTCAGTAAAAGCATCCAAGTTTTTCAACATAAAATAAACATATAAAAGACCGCTGGAGACCGAAAGGGCGGAATGGGTGCTTAACACCTTCCCAAACCATAATATAGTTTCCGAACCCTATAGGATCCTGGTTTCGTAGACGAAAGTGTAAAGAAAGGCTTAACTGTAGCCTTTTCTCTTACACAAACATTTTGTTCGTTTTCTTGTAAAACGTACTGGCGACTCTGAATGAACCCCTTTGCATCTAGAGATAGAACATAGGGACACCTGATATGAATCAACCAGAGGCACTCCAGCAAATGGAGCGACGGAATCCGTTCCGACGTTTCAGACGCCCAACCGAACGGGGACGAGACCCGGGGGTCGCATTTGCGGATTCTCACAGTATGTTATTGGTGTGAGTGTTTTAACTTTGATGTGACATCTTGATGTGTGTATAAAACTCATCCAATGGTGTAAAATTAATGCACACCTTAACATGTATATTTTTAACCATTAGATTCTTATATTTTTTGAAAAATAAATTAGTCAAAGATGGTGTTTTATAATATAGATGAGTTCCGATTACAAGCAGACTTTGTCTCTCTTACTATTCTATTATAATAATACAATAGCTGAAGGAGTTTTATATCACTCAAAGCCTAAATGTCTTGGGCCTAGGAGCTTTGTATATGCATTTTAGACCTCAATATTTACTTTATTTTTCTAATTCTATTTTCTTGCCTTGCATCTCTTTGGAAGCTTGTTTATTAATAGAGGTAAATGCTTCCTTATATATGTATAAGGGAAGAAGACATCTACCAGGTACAGAGCAGTTAGTTTTCAGCTACTCTCTCATTATTGTAGTATGTTCGACTGAATGCTTTGGGCTTGTTTGGTTAGCGTTTATTTTTCCAAATTTTAAAAACTCAACTTAAAATCAACTTTACTTTTACACTTTCCAAAATTTATTTCAGTTTATTTTCTCACTATAAAAATTTTTTAAAACACCATAACTTTAAATCCAAAAATCAAAATTAAATAAAAATATATATTTGAAACCTACTCATCAAGATCTATAAAATAAGATCCATTATGACTATTTTTTGAAACTTTTTTATGAGGTTTTTTAGTTGGTTGAAAAAAACTCAAACAAAAATCAAATTCACTTTTCAATATACTTCCAAATTCTACCAAACACCAGATTTAAAAAACTCAACTTAAAACATCAATCAAACATCACCTTTGCTTCTCCTTTTAAACCGACGCATTAAATGTGTTGGTATGCATTTAATACAGTTGAGGGAGGTTCTACACCACCTATGGGATTAGTGGCACTCTTCCATGCCTTTTTAACTACTCTATCATAGTGGTTTGGGGTTGCTGGCTTCAGTTAGATAAAGGAGCTCTGGAAGTTAAGCCCTAGGGATATATCTGTGGCCTCGAATGTAGATTAAAAGCCACTCTAGTATTTCCACGGGCTCAATTGGACAAGTGGCCATGGGATTTAGACCTGTAGGTCGTGCCCTTGCGTGTCAGCAAAAATAACACATGTCCTCCTATGATTGGTCTGGAGGTAAAATGACTATTTTACTCCATCACACACAATATTAATTGTTGTCCACAATATATATATATATGTATATATATTTTGCTATGCGATTCTCCTATTTACAAATAAGCTTTGTAAAAAACTCTTCCCAGAGAAAAGTTGTATATTACATAAAATATTTACGAACTATGCAATAAGTACATTTTCAAATTCTAACATAAATTTTAATTTTTTTATTAAATTGTAGTTTTTTATAAATACCTTCATTTAATAAAATAAAAATACCATATTATACGATAAATGAATTTCATTAGTTGAGTTACTGTTATTTTGGGTGGTCGAAAATTTTCATTAATCAATTTGATTATCTAAATGGTGTAAGGAAGAAGATCAAAATAAAAATAATTAATTAAAAAAATATTTTTTTTATTTGTTTTGTTATCCGGCAACTACGAGATAAAATAATACCACCTTTAGGGGTGGTATAGTTTTATCTAGTTCATATTGAATTTGAAAAATTAGTTTTGGTTCGGTATTGTTTTTTGAATCATCTAAATCCAAACCCGATCTAAGTTTCTCGGTTCGGGTTTGTGACACCCCCGCCTTAATTAACAGGATAACATACGTATTTAAGAACTGGAGCGTCACTTACCACCTTAGACTAGCTAAAGTAGGTCTAATATAAATAAGGAAATCATGAATCCAGGTAAATCACATAACATGGAAGACTGGAATAATTATTACAAGGAAGTGTAAACTACAAAACTACCCTAAACTATCAGGAAAGTTCTATTTAAGAGCTTCTGGTATGATCTTTACACGTGCGTTACATCTTCTCAAGTCGTCAGGTTACTAATTAGCTGGGGGATAGCCACGTGGCAGCGTGGGACGGGTGCGGAGTGGTTACCAAAGAGTCACGTCATTTTAAAATTAATAACTTTCCTCAAAAACCAACGCTTGCACTGCTATAAGTAACCCATTCCATCCCATCAGGTTTATATCTTTCTCATCTCTTTTTAAATACCATTAATATGGATAATATTTCAGATGCTAACAGTTCTTATAGGCCTCCGGTGACTCCTAGTGCAGTTGATAACCTTTTTCGGAGGGTGAAAAGACTTGAAAGAGAGGTTCGGAGGTTGAAAAATCTGACACGAACCACTAGAGACCTGGAGCAACGTTTGGCCGCCGTGTCCGCAGAGCGGGACCGCCTACGTAAGCGATTAGGGTAGGGTGAGAGGACTGTCAGGTGATGGGAAAGCTTAGCTTGATCAATCGAAAACAAATGTTTACCCATGTATTTCTTTGAATCAAGGATTTACCACTCAAAAAACAATTGGTTTTTTTCCCATCTTCTGTTCGTAAACTGCCCCATCTGTTTATCTCTCCCCTCCCTCTCCTTGAGTTCTTCTTGGATTGACTCAGTTTTGTGTATCTGGGATTTCTAGGGAGTTCTTATGTTTTGGGGCTCGTTGACAGGTTACCCTAGCATCGCAGTCACGTGCTCATCTATCACCTAGTGTTTCTCCGGTTATGGAGAACATACAACAGTGCGGGGGGTTAACTTCATAATTAAGAGCCATCCCTTGTTTTTTATTGAATAGTTGGTGGTATCTTTCCCATCTTCTGGTCTTAAACTTTTTGGGGCTCGTTTTATTTCATCCTTTAATTGAATATGTAATCAGTTAGACGTCGACAATAAGTTGTCTCTTTATATCTCATCTTGTACACCATTTATTTCAGTTGGACCTCGAAGTCCCTCCTTTGTAATTTTACTTTCATTAATGAAAAAGAATTTGTTTCTCTATATCTCATATTGTACACCATTTATTTTCGGTTGTCCATGTTGTAAGAATGCTTGTGTTTGGGTCATTGTGGCAAATTGATAGAATTTGAAAATCTAAAGGTTCAGGTATTTTAAACATGAACTGAAGGATTACTGGTGCCAGTAATTCCGTTTCATCATTTCGAGTAGTCAGGTTATTTATTGTGTGTATATAATTCAATCACATGTGTGAAAATTTATTGTGTGTATATTATTGGTGCCAGTAATTATAATTACGGGGTCCAATAATTATTATTCAGATCGGATTTGGATATACGGATTATAAATCTCAATCCATATCTGATTAAACGGAGTGGATTAGGATTAGATTCGTGTAATAATCCGATCCATTGACAGGCATTGTCTTGTATAGAGCCTATTGAGTGGCAACTTCATATTAAATGATTACTAGGGGTAACTCGTGCCGATGGCACTGTGACATTAATTGCATAATTATTTACGAAACTACAAAGTAAATTAACAATGACATAATTCTTTTTTTTTTTTTGAAATAAAAGGTAAAGCCACTCATAATGATCGACCACAGGTACTATTAAAAAATGGTATAATTTTCTTAAACTATTGAAAAACGTTTTAAGTATTTAGTAGATAATAAAATTTTATTCACTTCAGAAAATTAAAAATCTTCATGATTTCAACTATACCCATTAAGAGAAGAGAGTTTGAAATTTTGCGTCTTTTTATTACTAAAGCATTCAAAAATCCAGCAAAGATATAGACTAATTAAGCCTTATAAATGTAGTTAAGAAGTGCAATTTTATGTAGAAGTTAATTATGTACCTACGCAATTAACAATCTTCAATTTTAACTTTGATGTGACATCTTGATTTGTTTATAAACGTTATCTAATGTTGTAGAAATAATGCATACCAAAACATGTGGTGTTTTATATAGATTTGAAACAAGGTAATTCCATAATTACTCGGACCAGTAATCGATTACTGGGACCAGCAAAATTACTGGTTTCAGTAATCTAGGTTTCTGGTGTGACCTTTACACGTGCGTATCATCTTTTCGAGTCGTCAGGTTACTAATTGGCGGAGGGGTTAGCCACGTGGCAGCGCGGGACGGGCAAGGAGTGGTTGCCAAAGAGTTACGTCGTTTTATAGTCTTTCGTCAAACATTTTCTATTATCGTCTTATTTCTGAAGAATTATCGTATCTATTCTCGACACTTGACGTGTCCCGTCTCTGGAATCGAATTCACGGAAATATCTGAAGAAGGCGAAGATTATTACCATCGGAGATCTCTCTGCTGTATTATATTTTCTTTCTCATTATTATTCTCGTCGGGAGGTAAATAAAGTCTCTTCTAGTATTTAACATTAAATATCTGTGTACTTGTTTTATTTCTGTTGTTTTGTCCACGTTTTATTTGAATAAACTTATTGTCAAGTTACAAATAGTCTACCGTTTTCAAAATAAAAGACCCTGATAAAACTGTTTGCAAAACCAGAAGAGTAAGTACATTACCATCCGGATAAAATCCTGTTTTCAAAACCCGGACCGGTAAAACTTACTTAGGAATTAAAAACTCGGTATATCCTATCTGTTTCATAGATTGAGATACGTCTGGTAGAACTCCCCTCAAGAGCTCTAATTCCGTATTGAATTAGTTCCAATATAAAGATCCAAACCTTTTCCAAAACAAGTCAAAACTCAAGAAAAATCGTCGTTATCCGAGAAATAACACGGTAAAACTCCTTCTAAAAATAAGAACAACTCTTGACACTTGTATTTACATCTCTCAAAACTAAACATTGGATCTCGGAACACAAAGGTTTTTATCCCTTTTCCCGCTTTTCCCAGAAATTAGGGTTTTCACTTAGAAAGTAGTAGACTGTCAGTAAACGCATCCAAGTTTTTCAACATAGAATAAACATATAAAAAAACCACTAGAGACCGAAAGAGCGGAATGGGTGCTTAACACCTTCCCAAACCGTAATATAGTTTCCGAACCCTATAGAATCCTGGTTTCGTAGACAAACGTGTAAAGAAAGGCTTAACTGTAGCCTTTCCTCTTACACGACCCCTTTTTGTCCGTTTTCTCGTAAAACGTACTGGCGACTCTGAACGAACCCTCTTGCATTTAGAAATAGAACATAGGGACACTTGGCATAAATCATTAACAAAGATACTCCAAGCAAAAGAAACAACGGAATCCGTTCCAACGTTTCAGACGCCCAACAATGGGGACGAGACCCGGGGGTCGCATTTGCGGATTCTCACAGTGGCGACTCTGCTGGGGACACTAGAAAACTAGACTCTTATATGTGGACTTTTGTTTATTCGTTGAATATTTGCTTTTACTGCTTTCCCTACTTGTGTTGATTGATTGAGAAACCTTTTTCTAAAAATGGGAGTTTTTTAAAAATACGTAATAAAGATAATGATATTTGTGAAACCAACCTTTCGAACTTTACACGCACTTTCACAAAGCATGCATTGGTTCTAAGAGTGTGAATTTACCCCAAACCCTCGGAAGTATTATAAGTGAGTAGGGAGTTAGTTTGCTTGGGCCAACATAAACCGAAAGCATTTACTTCCACTCTCATTGGCCAAGTACGGCCCCGAGGTATATCGAGTGACGAGAACACTCACGTACCCGGGAAGTATATCAAAAGGCTCTTGCACGTACCCGCCCCTGGGGTATATCGCAAGTTCTTGCCAAATAGGAGGGACCCTGAAGCCTTAACCGTTCATACACCTGCGCTGCATGTAAGATTGAGTCAGCTAAAACACTTGTTAAACAGCCGTAGGGGATGTAACACCGTACGGCTTACTTTACAACACCTTTTAAAAACCCGAGTCTTTTTTCGACAATTTTAGTGGTTCTTCTGGCAAAAATCGAGTCGCACCATAGTCTTCCTTCATCTTCACCACGTGGTTTCGTCTACAGCCGTGAAACAAACGTCAGTCTGGAAGGTTGGGCCGGTCGAGATCATACCGGAAGACTAGTAAGACCAAGCACACCCGAAATGGCCGATGGTCGCGAGAATCAAGAGACAGATCAGAGCCTAGCCGAGGCGTCTGCACCTCAACCAACTTTAGCCGAGATACATTGTTTGCTAATGACCGTCAGCATGAGTCTAGCAAACCTCACGAACGAGCAACAGAGTACCCGAGTTCGAGTAGAAGAGATGTCAGCCGGACGAGCCGCACCACCAGGGTTTGAACGACTACCACCGAACCGAGATCAAGGGCAGTCATCGCAAGTACTTCCCCCAGTTCAAGGAACCAATCCACCCCAAACGGGCCCTATCATAGCTGGTCCCGTTCAGACCGACCCCAACAATCAGAACCAATGGGCCCCGGATTCAGGCCCCACTCACCAACAACAAGAGCCACCCATCATCTGGCCGTAACCTTAGCAAGGCCTTGATCCCCAATACTAACCATGGCCACAAGTCCCCGCAAGACCTATTCCACCACCAGCCCCAGTAGCCCCTCCTAATGAGTACCCAGACATCAACCGACTTTGGGTAGTGTATGCAGAATCAGTTATAGCGTGGGAACAGCCCGACGAGGTGTCAAGAGAGAGCGAAGAAATGAAAAAATTGAAAGAGCAGATGAAAATTCTGCAAAGGGGGGTTTCCCTAATAAAAGGGGCAAACGAAATTACAGATATGAATGCCTTCTCCCTCTACCCAGAAGCAAGATTACCCCAGGGATTCAAGCTCCCTTCCATCACCAAATTCACAGGAACCACACCCCCGAAAACTCACCTCCAATCCTACATTAGATCCATGCAAGTGTCCGGCTGCGGAGAGCCGGAGCTCGCTCAGGCCTTTCACATGACTCTCACGGGGGCCGCCCTGAGATGGTTTTTCGATCTAGAGAGGCACCACACGAAGACCTGGGGAGATATCGTCAAGGAATTCATGACCAAATACGGGTCCAACGAGGATTTGGAAATCACCAGCAAACACCTGGAGATGGCCAAGCAAGGCGAGAAAGAGAGCTTCAGCGACTTTGTCACCCGCTGGAGAGAAATGGCCTCCTAAATGTCCAAACGGCCCGATGAAGAAGAGCAGTTGGAGATCATACAGAAGAATTTCACTCCGGCTGTACTGAGTTGCATGGGAAAGCATGTATTCCTACATTTCAGAACCCTGTTGAGTATGTGGTCGCAAGTAAAGGAAGAATTGGCCAAGAAAGCAGAAATCGATACCAAGAAAGCCTCATACGCAGGGAAAAAGACGGTCACCTCAGCCGTAAACCAACTAAGCTCATACCCCTACCAACAAAATCCATTTCAACAGTCACAACAAGCCCCTCAGATGAGTTGGCCCGCACAAGGAGACCCTTCAAGCACCGAGGCCAAGAGAAGGAGAAACTTCTGCACCCTTCCCACTACCCTGGTCAAAAGTCTGGAACTACTCCGAAAGGCCGGACTGACCACTCTACTCAACCCGCGCCCCCCACCAAACCCTATTCCCAGCACCTGGAGAATGAATGAGAACTGTGCATACCATCAAGCAGCGGGCCATGACACGGAAAGCTGCTTGGCTCTTCGCCATCGTATCCAAGACCTCATTGAAACCGGAACCATTCCCGCACCCGGCGGGCCCAATGTTACCAACAATCCTCTTCCTAACCACGCCCCACCTGCGGGGATTAACGCCTTGACCACTGATGAAGAATGCTTTGATCCCGTAGGACTCATTCTGGGTTCCCTAAAGCTAGATCTCATGGTCGGTCCCAAAAACTTTTCAGCCGACTTCCAAATCATAGACATTCCCTCCAGTTTTAACCTCCTGTTGGGAAGAGCATGGCTACACGACATAGGAGCACTCCCCTCCTCCTTACACCAGAAGATCAAGATACCGTTCGAAGGGAATATAATCACCATCCAAAGAGATCCTGAAAGGACCTTGGCAGATCTGGAGTTACCTGTATTGGGCATCGGGAGTCAGAGCATACAGCTGGGAGGCTTTTCTTAAGAGCCTCAAGTACAAGCTCTCACCACCCAGAGAATCGAGTATCTACCCCCTGACAATATCCCCGGTCTCAGCACCAAGATCACAAATATGCTGAGAATGATGAAATATTTACCTAGAGCCAGTCTAGGAATGAGGCAGCCAGGGTTACTCCAGGCCTTAGAATCGGCGACGAGGCACAAAAAAGAAGGGTTGGGATACCAACACACCGAAGAAGACAACCAAGAGAAAAGGGGTCGAGGGCATCAGTATCCGAGTTTTAGCTCTCTGAATGGGTTTTTCGTCAAAGAAGGAGAGGACTTCCCCTTTTGCGGCTTTCAGGAGCCTTGGAGAAACAGCGATGAAGAGAACCTTCCAGGATGGGAAATCTTCTATGAAGAGGACCTTTATATCAAGGAAAACATTATACACAGCTTCTCTACCAAATTGACAATCGGGCCGAAGGAAGAAAATGAAGACAAGGAAGATGAAGAGGAAGAAATAATCGGAGATCTCTTCGACATCATGGCTCTAGGGGATAATGAGCCAAGAGATGACCCTGTACACTTGATACAAGCTGATCCGGATTACCAAGGAAGAGGGGGAAAGAGTGAAATTGTAAGGGTGAGAGATAAGAGTGAGGGTAAGGCAAGGGAGGAGTCACTCCTAGATATACTTTTTAAACTTGTACATGTAAGCACTATTATCAATGAAGAAAACTCTGTTTTGCGTTATCCTGTTAATTTTAATTCTGTAATTGCTTATATGGAGTTGGAAAGACTAAACGAATACCCTGAACGGGAGGAGTAGCGTATACAGAGCGAGGAAGGAGACACTCTTGTGATTAACCTTGGGACAGAAGAGAAAATAAAAGAGGTCCGTATTGGGGCAAGTCTAAGTGAGACAGAAAGAGAAGAATTCACACAAACGCTAAATGAGTACGTGGATATCTTCGCCTGGTCCTATGCAAATATGCCAGGTTTGAACAGCCAGATAGTCATGCACGAGATACACACCAAGCCAGAATTTAGGCCCGTCAAGCAGAAGTTGAGAAAATTTACGCCAAAATGGTCCCTGAAAGTGAAAGAAGAGGCGATGAAGCAACTAAGTGTGGGGTTCTTACTGGTGATCGAGTACCCTTCATGGTTAGCCAACATTGTGCCCATTCCAAAGGCAAATGGGAAAGTCCTCATGTGCGTAGATTACAGAGATCTCAATAAATCTTGCCCAAAAGACGACTTCCCATTACCCAACATTGATTTAATAGTGGATAATACCACTAACCGTGCCTTGAAATCATTCGTGGACTATTTCGCCGGGTATAACCAGATCAAGATGCACCCAGATCACCAAGAGAAGACAGCATTCATCACACCGTGGGGAACATACTGCTACACTGTTATGCCATTCGGGCTGAAGAATGCCAGAGCAACATATCAGAAGGCAGCAACAGCTATCTTCCATGACATGATTCACAAAGAAGTAGAGGTGTATGTGGACGACATGATAATCAAGTC
The DNA here is from genome assembly GCA_021464415.1 of Lonicera japonica. Classification (NCBI taxonomy): domain Eukaryota; kingdom Viridiplantae; phylum Streptophyta; class Magnoliopsida; order Dipsacales; family Caprifoliaceae; genus Lonicera; species Lonicera japonica. The sequence goes on from JAKCWG010000918.1 coordinate 33,221, forward strand.
AAGAGAGAGGGAAGGCCATGTACCAGTCTTACGAGCCTTTTTTGACCGGCTCCGCCAGTATCAGATGAGAATCAACCCGCAGAAATGTGTGTTCGGGGTAACCAAAGGAAAACTCCTGGGCTATGTTGTCAGTAAAAAGGGAATCAAGGTAGACCCTGCCAAAGTTCAAGCTATCCGAGACATGCCCGAGCCTCGTACCAAAAAGGAAGTCCGGGGATTTTTGGGTAATCTACAGTACATCAGCAGGTTCATCTCTCAACTTACTTAGACATGCAAACCCATCTTCAAGCTCCTGAGAAAGTCCTCACCAGGAGAATGGAACGATCAGTGCCAAGAGGCTTTTGACAGAATCAAGGACTACCTTTTCAACCCCCCAGTATTGGCCCCACCGCAAGCCGGGTTGCCCTTAATCCTATACCTGACCGTCATTGATTCGGCTGCAGGAGCCATGCTAGCCCAACATCTGACCGATACACGAAAAGAGCAGGCCATCTACTACATCAGCAAGAAATTGTCCCCATTTGAGATGAACTACACGCCATTGGAGAAATCATGCACCGCTCTCGTCTGGGTAACGCAGAAATTACGGAATTACATGCTGGCTTTTTCGGTCATCCTGGCATCACGAATTGATCCGTTGAAATACCTCTTCAAGAAACCAGCTCTCTCGAACCGTATGGCAAAATGGTTATTCTTGCTCTCCGAATTCGACATCACCTACATAACACAAAAGGCAGTCAAAGGAAAAATCAGAGCTGATTACCTAGCCCACAATCCGATATTGGGGGACATGCTAGAAGAAGCCGAATTCCTAGACGAAACTATCATGAATGTCGAGATCGATGAAGACTAGAAATTGTACTTTGACGGGGCCGCCAACCGAAACGGAAACGGGATAGGCATCCTGTTAGTCTCTCCAGACCAAACTCACTCCCCGGTATCGTATCGTCTAGACTTCTTCTGTACCAACAACATGGCCGAGTACGAAGCCTGTATAATCGGAATAGAGATCGCGCTCTAAAGGGGTATAAAGAGAATACAGGTATACGGAGATTCAGCACTAGTGGTCCACCAAGTTCTGAAGGAATGGAAGATCAGAGATAAGAAATTAGTCCCTTACCTCGCCCGACTAGAGGATGTCGCAGGAAGGTTTGAGTATGCAGAGTTTTACTATGTCTCCAGGTCACAGAACAGTTTTGCTAACACACTAGCAACCCTGGCATCTATGATCGATATCCCGGAGGGGATAGAAGAAATAACTCTTACAGTGCAAAAAAGATCAGGACCAGCACACTGCATGGCCCTTTAGGTAGAGAATGAAGAAAACAGGGACTTAACCGTTTGGTTTTACGACATCTGGAACCTGCTGAAAAACCATCAGTATCCCGAGCAAGCAGACAAGAGAACGCGGGTCACACTCAGGAGATTAGCATCAAGGTTCATACTTTGTGCCGGAAGGCTATATAAGAGGAACTACGACGGGACCCATCTCCAATGTCTCACCAAAGAAGAGTCTGTCAAAGTGATGGATTAGATACATGGGGGTGATTGTGGACCTCATATGAGTGGTCATACACTTGCCCGTAAAATCATCAGGCAAGGATATTACTGTTCTACCCTGCAGAACGACTGCGTTAACCACGTACGCCGTTGCCACAAGTGCCAAATCTATGCTAAATCTCAGAGACTTCCTCCAAAAGGGTTATACAACATGACTGCTCCCTGGCCTTTTGCAACTTGGGGAATCGACATCATTGGGAAGATTTCACCCAAAGCCAGCAACGGCCATAAATTCATACTAGTGGCCATCGACTATTTCACCAAATGGGTAGAAGCCGAGTCTTTCCAAACCCTTGACGCCAAAAAGGTTGCCCGATTCATCAGGAGAAATATCATCTATCGGTATGGGGTCCCACACGAGATCATCTCGGACAACGGCACTCACTTTGAAGGAGAGGCTAATACAGTCATGGAGGAATACGAAATTACCCGGCACAGATCTTCACCATATAGACCACAAACCAATGGGGCAGTTGAGGCCGCCAACAAGAATCTGAAGAATATCCTAAGCAAGATGACCGACACCTGTCGAGACTGGCCCGAGAAATTGTCGTATGCATTATGGGGATACCGCACCACTGAGAGGGTCTCTACCGGGGCAACCCCATTTTCACTTACATACGGGATGGAAGCAATCATCCCTGTTGAGTTAGAGGTCCCCTCTTTCAGAGTAGTGCTAGAGAATCAAGTTAACGAGCTGGAGTGGATCCAGGTACGTTATAACGAGCTGGCCTTGCTAGATGAGAAGAGATTGAAAGCCGCATACCACCACCAAGGGTATCAGAAGAGAATCTCTCGAGCATTTAACCAGAAGGTGAGGACTCGGGGTATCAATGAGAATGACATCGTGTTAAAAGAAATTCGAGAACCGGCCAGAGACCCAAGGGGAAAGTTCGGGCAGAAATGGACTGGGCCGTATATCGTCAAAGAGATTGATACAGGGGGCGCCGCCATACTCACTGACTTGGACGGACAATTGCTGCATTCATCAGTCAACATGGATCGTTTGAAGAAGTATTACCAATAGATATAATATGTATAGATAAGAACTACGTAAACCGGAGCCTCAACCCAAACCTTTGTTCTTTGAAAAATCAAAAAGGGTAACGTAGGCAACCTGAGAAGTGACTTCAGGCCCGGTTTAAACATTGTAAAGAAATTTATTTTTCCTCGTATATTATAAAGGTGGTTCAGAACACCGGAAGTTACAAAGGAGGTACAACATACAAGAAGAAACTAATCCCTAGGGGTTGGCCACACTAGGTCCTCGGTGGCCAAATCAATTCGAGCCTCGTCCAGGATCTAATACGCAAAGACAATGTTATCATCGGTGGCCCCAGTATCCATGAATCGGAACCACTCCATTTGAAAGAGGTCATCAATCAGCTCTCCTTCCAGAGATTGCCAGCAAGAGCGGATAATGTCAGCCCGGAGGGGCCAGGTAATACCAAAACGAGCATGGTTGAAATAACGAGTCAGCCGAGCATGCCACATCCTTTCCACTGATAAAGAGACATGCGGAGTCACAAACTTAGACTCAGAAGAGAAGTTGTTCAGGCTGAGGGGAATGTCCTGAGAAACGTTGAACTGCCGAATAAGACGTCCTGGGAGATAAAAGGAAGTGAACCAGAGCCCACGGAGCCGAACGTAGTTCTGACACCCTGTACTAAGCACCATCGCCCTCAACTTCCACCAAGGGATGTTCCACCGAATGGCACGAAAGTTTTCCAAAAACCACACCGTCCAATCAGAGGAAGACATGGTCAAAGCACCGAAGAGAGGACGATGGAAAAAGTGCGTCGGGTTGTCAAGCCAAACCCCGTTGAAACCCACCGATTGGAAACGCTCCAACAGCCACATGTATAGCAAGCACGGACTTTGTGACGCCCCGAAATCCCGTTTAGAGGATTTCACCTCCGGGATCCGGTTAGCCACGGAGTCGTACGCGACGACAGGTGATCAGGTGTAAAACTTAAAATTTATATAGTTGAGATATCGATTAAAGCCATACATTTTGGAAAATTTTGGCATGTGGAGTTTGTACTTTCAATAAAACCATTTCCTGCCAAACCAACACAAGTTTAGCTAAAATAATATCTCCACATCTATCAATTCCTTATCATATAAAAATTCACCTCTAGTACACAGCAATGCCTCTATTGAGGTCTCAATCTCATAATAACTTGACATCAATATAATTACACAACAATACAATATACATAACCAGTTTATTAACTAAAGAATTAGTACACAAGTCGTTTCCCAATGACTTAGGTGACCAAAGTCCATCAGAGCTATCTAGACTTGCACTCGTACCATCCCACGAATACCTGCAACACTGGTTTGAAAAATGGGAGTGAGCCAAATGGGCTCAGTGGGAACTATAAGAGTTTGTATAGGAGAATAAGTTAGAAATCATGCATGCCATGCAATGCAATATAATGAAAGTAAAGTTGGTTTATATGCTGCTTCTGTGTAATAAATCTCCTCTGGGTAGAAATATGTATATACAATTGTAAATACATGTACGTATACAATACATTTAAGAAGCAGCCAATGTATGGAAAACCTTTTCGTGAAATATGTATATATAATGTCCCCAACCCAAAGTACAAGAAAGGCAACATATATATATATATATATATATATACATCATCATACTGAGTATACCACAACACCGCGACTAGATCTATCATATCAATCACATATCATACTCACGTCTAGGATTTTCATAAATCTACTGTACAGAGATAGCCGGCAACTCGGTTTCTTCTGCCCAAGGCAGGGACCACCTACCAGGTCCACCTAGACGCTACCTCACGCAGCCACACAGGCATACGCTACCTCACGCAGCCACACAGGCGCACGCTACCTCACGCCGCCATAAAGGCGCACGCTACAATAATACTCACGTAGCCACCAAGGCTATACGCTACCGGTAATCACCATCTATCTAGTACGAACGGTGTGGCCATCCGATGTGAAATCACAGAAATCATCTCATCAAATCAATGAAATCACAAGAATATAGAATCCAACATATATAGATATGAATATACATGCATTCCATATGTATTCGTAAAACTTGTATATATGTATATATCCATAGTGTAAAACATGTAGTGGTATTGTTGAGATTTAACAAGATCCGCCAAGTCCGTCAGTTAAGAAAGGAAACCATGAAAATCCTTAGTTTGGGAGGTTTCATAACTTTCATCAAATTGGCACCAAGCCAAGTCTAATATAATCAAATAGTGTGTATGAGCTCCCAATTAGCCTCCCAATATGATTTAAAGACTTCATTCATTCAAAACATATTTATGTAGTTGACCAGCATACTTACGGACTGGCTAGGTAAGTAGAAAATCTCATAAATATGATTTATAACTTAAAACACAACAACAATACCACTAATAGATATAACTTTGTCTAAAATATGGTTTAAATCCCATATATGACATCATACATAAGCGTATCAAAGCTTAGCGTATATAATCGTATACGTACTTGAAGGTCATATACCAAACTTTCTCATAAATCATTTATAATTGGGGCTTTTTCTATAAAATCGTTATTGGTATCATATATGAAGCAAATCTATCAAAAATATCCAAAGAAATTAACCCAAGCCCCATGCATATGCAACTTTGAGTAGAAAACCTAGGTTTTGCTTGATTTGGTGTAAATATGTTATAATCACTTGAAAAGAAGTGTAAATACTATTGTCCCCACCTTAGGAGGGTCAATCCCTCGAAGTATTGCGGAAGAATCGAGCCGGAATTGCACATACGCGTAAACCCCCAAATTTCTCCCAAAAGCCCTAGAAATGGAGGAGTGTGGAGAAGATGATGAAGATGATGATGAAGATGGTGATGATGGCGTGGTTTTGATGCGGAAGAAATCGCCTTAGATGATCACGAGATCCTCCCCAAAATCGCCCTCAATCTCTTTCTAAAGGCTCTCCAATTGGTGGGGTGAAATGAGGATGAAAGGAGAAGAAGAAATATATAAAAAACCTGTCCAGCGCGATGGAGTCTACTCCCTACTGTTCATGGAGTCGACTCCCTAGGCCTGGAGGTGCCCCTTTCATCTTTTGGTCAAAATCTCGACTTCGCATGCACTTTTGTGCCTCAAGGAGATGGAATTGGGTCTCGTCCAAAACACGAAAGTTGTAGAGGGCATTGAAATGAAGACGTGGCCGAAAACGGGGACTCATTTGGAGTTCGGATGAGGAAGTTAAGGTCTTCCAAAGTTGGGCAAAAATCATCAATCGCGTAAGATCGAAACTTGTGATTTTTAACCCGATTTTCGTCCGAGCCACCCGAAACAACTTATGGTCATTGTAACACACTTAAATATATTAATATGACTTGTTGGAGGTTTCCAAACCATTCCAACCTTTCCAGAACCCAATTTGGCTGCCCAGAGCCAAATTCAGTCTCATACGCGATATGGGTCGCGATTTGCAAGCGATAAGGAAACTGGGTGTTACAATCTCCCCTCCTTAATAAATTTCGTCCTCAAAATTCCCATAGGATAGTTATCATCCCAATGTACAAGTGGTTCTGACTTCTACATAGCCGTCTTTCCTTAAAAGAGAAAACTACAATAGCTAATGTAAAATGATTCCGAACTCAAATATCACAACAACAGGAATAATCGTATCAAAAGATAAAGAAGGAGGGTCACATGACCAAAGTTACCTAATTCATTCTCTCTCAAAAGCCACAACCACTTTAAAAGGTTCAACGGAAAGAGGCATTTACCAAACATGAATGCTTTCAACCAGCCGATATACATAAACGAAGTAGTGGAAGATAGAACTTTCCTTATACACCCTCTTTCTCTCTTCCAACTTATCAAACATTGCAACGATCTTGTCTTCACCACCCCAATGTCAAACCACTATGTTCTTCAACTCAATATAGGCACTATGCTCAAGATTCGCCTTGTAATGGCTTTAGGAGTTTCCAACTCAAGAAACTTGGACTGATCAGTTCATAATACGGGTGATTGAAGTTCCATCTAGGGTTATCCTCAAACAGATCCTTAGGTGACACTAAGTTTCAGATATGGAAGGGTTTTCAGTGTCTCATTTCTCACAGAAAGGTACCATCCCCAAAGAATCAAAGAATGACTGAAGGATCCAAAATGAAGTGTCAGGTCTACTTTACGGTATATCGATAGCCTGAATCCAATTTCCATATACTCGGGAGAAAAGAGTATAAGCCAATTTCCCAAAAGTTAAATAAAACCAATTCTCAATTCGGTTGTGATAACTATAGTGTTATCTAACCCGTAGACAAATAGCTCCAAAAAGTTTAGTGGCACCGGACCAAAATCGTTACCGTTTGATTATGGAAACCAAATTTCGTACCCTGTTTGAAATTCTAACTAGATTCTAATTCCATCCAATCGAAACAAGTAGATGAGGAAAATGCACGAGTCAACTTCCAAAATGAATCAGAATAACTCACATATTTTAGACTTAAAATTCTTGAGAGGTCGTTTCAAAACACAACTGGTAGTTTTACTAATGAATGCATTCCTTGTCCTGAATGTCTTCTCTTAGCCTAGACGAATTCCTGAACTAAGAATGAAATTTCAGTGGACATCGAGTAAACTTTAGACTAAGAGAATAGGCTCACAGAGAGCTCGCTAAATTATAGAGAATGCTAGAAGTCCTCTCATCTGATTATATGATCTCGTGATCACTTCGTAACACACTAACATGAATCGACTGACATGGTATGAATACTACATATCCAATTGTAAGGATTTCCTCGTAATGCATCTGCCACGCATAGCATTTCCAATAAAACAAATTTATAGGATCTTACCTTGTCTTCCCCTTAGCAGGCAATAGAAACACATCTCATGAAAATCTCTTGGGGAAACTACTATACACAGGGTGAAAATGATAAACTCGCAGTACGTTGGCACGGTTTTAAGAGAGTTTATACTCCTCCAAGGATATAACTCATGCCCGATAGAATAATTCAGACTGTTCTCCCCCGAGTCAGAACAAGCTTTAACACACCCAAATATATATGTATATATAGTTGTAAGACAGAAAGGGAATGGCGGCGGAAATGAGGTCTACTTACCTCAATCGTGTGTCGACTCCCCTCCTTAAAGGGTTTGCCCGTGATTTGTATCAATAAGGCTTGAATCTGGAGTACCTCTTCAAATCCCAAACTAGAATCAAGAAGGGAATAGGAAGGTCTCAAGCTTGAAATGTTTACCTCATCATCATCATCTGAACTATTGAATTGGGGTAGGAGAAATTCTCACTAGAACACGCACTCCCACTTAACATATGATTTTTTGCTCCAGACTTCTCCTCTAGTGAAGACTCGCTTTACGATTAGCATACACATCACTCTAGCTAGATGTCTACATAGGAGGACGGGAACGATCTCTCGAAAGTACTCATCTCCCAAATGCTAACTCAAAAAGGGTGAAGCAATGGTACACCTCGTGTCTCAGAGGTACTACACCTTTCTAACATGAGGAGAGTTCAAAAACTGAGTTCACTAATTCTCCTTTGATATGCCATCACTCTATCATTGAGTAGTTTGAACAAGTCTCCCCTAACATAATTAATGGAATCACATTCCACATGACTGTGTACCCAAAGCTCCACTGAAGAAAGAAACGGGATAAATGAAATAAAAGGGCATCGAGTTCTATTAAGGATTCCATCCCTTTTTGTCACAAGAGCTAGTTAATAGGCAAACACTCTTCCTCAAGATTTTACCAAGGGAGTTCACTTCTAATCCCTTTACAAATCAAACTCTCATAGTCCAAATGCAATATACTTAATAAAGGTAAGAGGCTTACAATAGTTACCCTAACCTTGAATCGACTAGTCTGCAAGCTTTCGCTGCGTTACTCTGATAGGTCCCCCTAATGAAAATGGAAAAGAATTGTGCTTCAGACAAATTCATTGTGGGTTCCTTATTGCGAAGGAAATATGAGTCTGCAGCTAGTATGAATGAGAAGTCTTGCAAATTTCATGAAAGATACTCTCCTATCACTTTAGGGAATGAAGCATAACACATATTTGCTGAAGACAAGGTTCACTAAACTAGTTCTTGTTCCCAATTGAACTTATTCGGCTAAAAAATGAGAATTCGATTCCCAAATAAGCATATTCAATGCTTCTCCCAGAACATGACCATCTACAACCACCCATTTTCGAAAGAATATATATATAAAGTATGTCTCACCACAGTCATATACCTCTTATTCCAAGGGATAAAACAACTCAAGCACGCACGAGGTATCAGCAATCATAAGAAAATCCAGTCACAAATCCATATCGAATTGAGACTCTTAGGATCAAGTACATAGGCATTCACAACCAAACTGTACCAGTCTCCATTATTCTATATCAAGTTTAGACTCAGGAGATAGGATATAAGTATATGCATGACTAAACTTAGTCATTCTTGTACTTTCCAGGTGGGTTTTCAAGAAAATTTGCTCACCATACCACCATAAAATAGTCATCCTGCCAAAAGGATCTCTCAGGTCAAATAATGTCTAGGACAGGGTAAAAGTCTACTCGTAACAGTGTAGTCAATTTGAACATGATCCACATATTCCCTTTCTCGTAACTAGACTTACAAGTCCGAACGCGGCCGTACAGATATAGTGGAACGATCATCCACGTAATAGGTTCACCCCTCAAGAAAATCGAAGAAGAAACAATGGGGTAAACACAAGGAATAGGACTTTAGCAGCCACTCTCCTACGAGTATGCCACGTTCTAACCTCAGTCAGCAGTAGTGGACTGGTGGTTTATCAGATAGTCAACCATTGGCCGACGGATGACTATAACATAATCCAACAGTCGTCTTTTGCTCACTTAGTGGCAGAACTAATCCAGATCACAAATCGTATATGTGAAACAGGTGATATAGGAGCCAATGACATAGATAATTTACGAAAGAGGCCAAATGAATTAATCAAGAACTTTGTGAATGGACGTAGCCAAGACAAGCCACATCTCCTTTCACAATACTCCCATTTTCCAAATATCCTAGCGGTAGAATCCTATTGCAGAAGAGCGTATTAATCTTCCGAGGGATAATATAACCGCTCGCACCCCTAATCTCGGATCTACCCATGAATCCCCCGAGGAAAACGTCAAACCTATAGCTCTGATACCAACTTGTGACGCCCCGAAATCCCGTTTAGAGGATTTCACCTCCGGGATCCGGTTAGCCACGGAGTCGTACGCGACGACAGGTGATCAGGTGTAAAACTTAGAATTTATATAGTTGAGATATCGATTAAAGCCATACATTTTGGAAAATTTTGGCATGTGGAGTTTGTACTTTAAATATAACCATTTCCTGCCAAACCAACACAAGTTTAGCTAAAATAATATCTCCACATCTATCAATTCCTTATCATATAAAAATTCACCTCTGGTACACAGCAATGCCTCTATTGAGGTCTCAATCTCATAATAACTTGACATCAATATAATTACACAACAATACAATATACATAACCAGTTTATTAACTAAAGAATTAGTACACAAGTCGTTTCCCAACGACTTAGGTGACCAAAGTCCATCAGAGCTATCTAGACTTGCACTCGTACCGTCCCACGAATACCTGCAACACTGGTTTGAAAAATGGGAGTGAGTCAAACGGGCTCAGTGGGAACTATAAGAGTTTGTATAGGAGAATAAGTTAGAAATCATGCATGCCATGCAATGCAATATAATGAAAGTAAAGTTGGTTTATATGCTGCTTCTGTGTAATAAATCTCCTCTAGGTAGAAATATGTATATACAATTGTAAATACATGTACGTATACAATACATTTAAGAAGCAGCCAATGTATGGAAAACCTTTTCGTGAAATATGTATATATAATGTCCCCAACCCAAAGTACAAGAAAGGCAACATATATATATATATATATATATACATCATCATACTGAGTATACCACAACACCGCGACTAGATCTATCATATCAATCACATATCATACTCAAGTCTAGGATTTTCATAAATCTACTGTACAGAGATAGCCGGCAACTCGGTTTCTTCTGCCCAAGGCAGGGACCACCTACCAGGTCCACCTAGACGCTACCTCACGCAGCCACACAGGCATACGCTACCTCACGCAGCCACACAGGCGCACGCTACCTCACGCCGCCATAAAGGCGCACGCTACAATAATACTCACGTAGCCACCAAGGCTATACGCTACCGGTAATCACCATCTATCTAGTACGAACGGTGTGGCCATCCGATGTGAAATCACAGAAATCATCTCATCAAATCAATGAAATCACAAGAATATAGAATCCAACATATATAGATATGAATATACATGCATTCCATATGTATTCGTAAAACTTGTATATATGTATATATCCATAGTGTAAAACATGTAGTGGTATTGTTGAGATTTAACAAGATCCGCCAAGTCCGTCAGTTAAGAAAGGAAACCATGAAAATACTTAGTTTGGGCGGTTTCATAACTTTCATCAAATTGGCACCAAGCCAAGTCTAATATAATCAAATAGTGTGTATGAGCTCCCATTTAGCCTCCCAATATGATTTAAAGACTTCATTCATTCAAAACATATTTATGTAGTTGACCAGCATACTTACGGACTGGCTAGGTAAGTAGAAAATCTCATAAATATGGTTTATAACTTAAAACACAACAACAATACCACTAATATATATAACTTTGTCTAAAATATGGTTTAAATCCCATATATGACATCATACATAAGCGTATCAAAGCTTAGCGTATATAATCGTATACGTACTTGAAGGTCATATACCAAACTTTCTCATAAATCATTTATAATTGGGGCTTTTTCTATAAAATCGTTATTGGTATCATATATGAAGCAAATCTATCAAAAATATCCAAAGAAATTAACCCAAGCCCCATGCATATGCAACTTTGAGTAGAAAACCTAGGTTTTTCTTGATTTGGTGTAAATATGTTATAATCACTTGAAAAGAAGTGTAAATACTATTGTCCCCACCTTAGGAGGGTCAATCCCTCGAATTATTGCGGAAGAATCGAGCCGGAATTGCACATACGCGTAAACCCCCAAATTTCTCCCAAAAGCCCTAGAAATGGTGGAGGAGTGTGGAGAAGATGATGAAGATGATGATGAAGATGGTGATGATGGCGTGGTTTTGATGCGGAAGAAATCGCCTTAGATGATCACGAGATCCTCCCCAAAATCGCCCTCAATCTCTCTCTAAAGGCTCTCCAATTGGTGGGGTGAAATGAGGATGAAAGGAGAAGAATAAATATATAAAAAACCTGTCCAGCGCGATGGAGTCGACTCCCTACTGTTCATGGAGTCGACTCCCTAGGCCTGGAGGTGCCCCTTTCAGCTTTTGGTCAAAAGCTCGACTTCATATGCACTTTTGGGCCTCAAGGAGATGGAATTAGGTCTCGGAAAAAACATGAAAGTTGTAAAGGGAATTGAAATGAAGACGTGGCCGAAAACGGGGACTCATTTGGAGTTCGGATGATGAAGTTATGGTCTTCCAAAGTTGGGAAAAAATCATCAATCGCGTAAGATCGAAACTTGTGATTTTTAACCCGATTTTCGTCCGAGCCACCCGAAACAACTTATGGTCATTGTAACACACTTAAATATATTAATATGACTTGTTGGAGGTTTCCAAACCATTCCAATCTTTCCAGAACCCAATTTGGCTGCCCGGAGCCAAATTCAGTCTCATACGCGATATGGGCCGCGATTTGCAAGCGATAAGGAAACCGGGTGTTACAGACTTCCCCTGAAGAAGGGTGCAGAACCCCTTTGGATATCATCTAGACCATTCAGATTCTCTGTCAGAACGATGGGCACTATGGACTCCCCATTCCTAGCATGGTAGATCAAACTCAGAATAGTCGGATCAACACGGGAATAACTCGTCGCCAGTAACATATCAGAAACAAGACCGATCAAGGCCGCCACAGTATGCCCCACGCCGTAAGAGGCTCTCTCTTCATAACAATGAAAGAACCTCACCATTTTATGGAGGTCAAGGAGTTCGTCGGTAATAAAACCATCACAGGCCGCTTGGGGAATGGCTAACAGAGCAATTAGCATGTCTCGAGGACCGATTTCTTCTATGGGAACTACCATCGAGAGACGAACGTCAGAATATAACAGCTAGGAAAACTCCTCGTAGGTCGGATAGAGCTCATCAAGCCCAAAACGGAAAAGATGATCCGCAGGGCTCCATAAATACAAAGCGCCTAACAAAAAGGAAAAAATCTATAGGACGATGGTACCAACCCGCTAAAGGACTGAATGCACCAAAATTAAAACCGTTTTTAGAAAATATCAGAGCATCTCGGGCTTTAACGTAAGAAAAATCAGAGTTTATGCGATAAGAAGACATTTTTGGAAAGGTGTGGGGATGAAAGAAGGAAGATGGGTGTATTTATAGCAAAAAAAGAGGGTCATGTGCCTGTTTGTCGCGCGACAAACCCATGCCCAGGAGGGATTGTCGCGCGACAATCCTCTTTAGGTGTACCCTATTTTTGTTTTTTTACACATAAGAGTCATTCTTGCCAAAAGAACCACTTCTGGATGTATTTTTGTTCTCACTTTGTTCTTTTGCAGGAGCCCTAAAGTGTCACTACGCTACAAGGTATGGCTCCTAAATTCTTGATTCATACATATATATGTATTTTTCTAATATAGTATAAAAGTACATCATCAGACACAAATAAAGATTTTCCATATAAAAGAACCGTTTTCAAAACTAAAATTCTGTCAAAACATGTATATATCTGTCTGAACTAACGAAATGCAGGAAAAAGAAAACTAATCTATCCTAGCGCGCTTCGACACGCTACCACTATCGCCAGAACCCTCCTCCGGCGTAGGATCTATCGCTGGGACATCCGGGTGAGAGGGAACTGCTGCCTAAGAAGGCCCCGTCGACTGGACCGGTGCCGTAGGGCGAATCACCGAAGACCGGGATCGCCTAGAGGTCCGACTAGTACTCCGCCGAGACTCCGTCCTAGCACGAGAGGAAGACAAAGGGTCATCCGCCCGCAGGGAAACATCGATCTCCCTCTGATAGTCGCGCATATAAATTGTAGGGTCTCGGCCAACGTACTGAAGCAGGTTCCAGCTATATAGATACTGGGAGTGCCAAGCCCTTAGATCCGCCACACGCACGCTCACCCGCTGCAAAAAGAAAAAAGAAAGAATCAGCACAGTAAAGATAAATGAACATGGATATGAAGGGATATTAAGGGAAGATAAAACATATACCTCTTCATCGGAACGACCACCCAAGCAATCGAATGAATCCTCAGGAAGAGGATACTCAGGCACCGTATATCGACGTAGACCGGCGCCAATTTAAGAGATATCCCGAGGAAGTGGCGGCAGGTCTATTGGATGAACAGACGAGCCCGCTGGTACAGCAGCAGAAGTGGACCCACCCTCCTCACGGATGGGGAACAGGGGAGGCCGGGAAGAAGAACCCCCGAAACCTGGAGATCGGGCAGGAGGGCCCATAGCAGCCGACGAAAGCGGAGTCAGTGTGGCATAGGTACGAACACCTGAAGGATCCACCATAGCCATCACTCTCAGAGGCGGGACCCCACTAGAAGGAGTAGCCGCCACAGCAGGAGGGGTCCGCCCAAACTTCTCATAGTCGACCCCGAAGTTCGCAGGCTCCCAGGATCGCTCCGAAAAATCTGCTGCCCCTCCCTCAGCGGCCTCCGCAGCATCAAAAACTACCCCCGGAGATACCGGTGGACCAGTAGGGAACTCAAAACCCTCGGCAGGCTGCTCCTCTCTAGGCGTCGCCTGAGGAGGCGGGTCTGGAACAGCCGCCGCTCCACCTCCCTCGCCGCCCTCGGGTCTATCATCACCACCCTCGGGCCTATCATCGCCTCCCTCAGCACCAGCAGGGACGTCCCTCTCTCCCTCAGGGTCATCATCATCGGAGTCCAAAATATTGTCCCTCTGATCAGGGACAGGCGGCAGTTGACCAGGAACTGTCCGGGATAAATGAGTATGTCCTCGTATGTAGTTGGGATCGATGTCCAACGCCCGATATCTCTCATAGAAGACCCGTCCCCGAGTCCCCTTCGAGTCCCTCATCAAATAACGGGCGGCGAAGACAGTATAATCTCCCTCCTCGGTGAAAGTCTAAAAACCGAGCCCGTCGACCAACGCCTGCACCATCATCGAGTCAATCTCACCCGTCCGCCTCATCAGAACCGACGAAAATAAAGGAACTCTGGGCCACTAGGCCGGTGTGTGCTGACGAATGACTCTCTCGCCCAAGTAGAAGTGAAGGCTGTACTCATCCTTGATAAGCCGCCTAGTCCTCGAGGCGGTCAGAGCACGGCCATATCCGAAGTGGAGGCCTAAATAACCCAGGGGGGCCACTCAATCTGAGCAAAAACAAAATTTAATTTTCAGTTATTTGTATTCCATTTACTATTTATCCACTTGAAAAGAAAAAATACTAAGATATTTACCTGCTCCTCCAGCAGGTCATTGACGGCAGCAGCTCTGGTCTCCCGAGTCCGGTATACATAAGGAACCCTGTAGTTCCCCGCGATGAATCGACGGAGAAAAGGAAACTGGTCATCGTTCTCAACGAGGAGATCCACCTAGGCGTGACCCAGACGGGTATACGCCACGAACCAACTCTGAAAAGGGAAAATAAAGGATATCAGCAACAAACAGCAGATAAAAATGCAAAGACCAAAAGCACAGATAAGGAACAAAAATGTATACCTCCCACAGCAGAGAAAAGCCCTTGAGGTTCAGGGCTAAGTGGCGAGAAACCTGGTCCATAGCGTCATATAGAACAGCCAAAATAAAGCCCCCCCAGTCATAATCAAACATGATGCTGAAGTCTCTGAGATATGGCAGCCACCAGAGATGGGATGGGTCCCCCCCCCACGGGCCTCGAACAAATTGTGGAGCGTCAGTAAAAGAAGGACGCGGGCATACTGACGCGCCTCCTGGAGGGTCATAGGCGCCCCTGAAGCAATCAATCTGGCTCTCTCTGTCGCCAGGCGCGTAACTAAGACAACCAGAGGAATCGTTTCACCGGAACTCCGTCGCTCCGAAAACCATCCTAGTGCACCGACGATGCCCTCTGTCGTCAGACGCAAGGGGACGTTAATCTGGATAGGGACACCCCCTAAAGGAATCCCGGTCAAGGCAAACAGGTCTAATGGGGTCATCGTCATCTCCCCTAGCTCTAGTGGAAGGTATGAGTGGTGTCCCACCAGTGACAGGCAAGAGCCGACACCAACACAGCTGCCCTAGATACCCGCTCCGGGAGGGCATCGAAGAAAGAACCAAAAGGAGTCGTGAGGAGCAACTCCTGGACAGGGGCCAGTGCCTGTCGCCACTCCAAAGAAATGGTGTTGGGGAACCCCAACCACGGCCAACCCACTGTGGACAAAAGAACGAATACAAGATTATGAGGGTACTTTGGTGTAATTATGAGAGATATAGGGCTATAAGGGTAAATTATGTAATTTTCCAAAACCTGAGGGTACTTTGGTGTAATTATGAGAGATATAGGGCTACAAGGGTAAATTATGTAATTTTCCAAACCTGAGGGTACTTTGGTGTAATTATGAGAGATATAGGGTTATAAGGGTAACTTATATAATTTTCCAAACCTGAGGGTACTTTGGTGTAATTATGAGAGATATAGGGTTATAAGGGTAACTTATGTAATTTTCCAAACCTGAGGGTACTTTGGTGTAATTATGAGAGATATAGGGCTATAAGGGTAAATTATGTAATTTTCTAAACCTGAGGGTACTTTGGTGTGATTATGAGAGTTATAGGGTTATAAGGGTAACTTATGTAATTTTCCAAAACCTGAGGGTACTTTGGTGTAATTATGAGAGATATAGGGCTATAAGGGTAAATTATGTAATTTTTCAAACCTGAGGGTACTTTGGTGTGATTATGAGAGTTATAGGGCTATAAGGGTAACTTATGTAATTTTCCAAAACTTGAGGGTACTTTGGTGTAATTATGAGAGATATAGGGCTATAAGGGTAAATTATGTAATTTTCCAAAACCTGAGGGCACTTTGGTGTAATTATGAGAGATATAGGGCTATAAGGGTAAATTATGTAATTTTCCAAAACCTGAGGGTACTTTGGTGTAATTATGAGAGATATAGGGCTATAAGGGTAAATTATGTAATTTTCCAAAACCTGAGGGTACTTTAGTGTAATTATGAGAGATATAGGGCTATAAGGGTAAATTGTGTAATTTTCCAAAACCTGAGGGTACTTTGGTGTAATTATGAGAGTTATAGGGCTATAAGGGTAAATTGTGTAATTTTCCAAACCTGAGGGTACTTTGGTGTAATTATGAGAGTTATAGGGTTATAAAGGTAAGTTATGTAGTTTTCTAAAAACCTAAGAGGTATCACAAGTAAAAGTATGTGTTCGCTAAATCAGACATTATTTTTAGGCAGACATGCATACTAACATTGTTCAAAATACATGCAGGAAGCGACAGAAATAAATAGAACAGGTAAAAACACGAAAAGAAGACATACCAAAGACCGTCGACGGATCTCGTGAGAAACAGGGTCCATCAAGAGCCACGGAACATCCTGGACTGGAGCAGCCCAGGTAACGTCTCGTTAGATCATCGCCCGACCGCGGTCCACCCCATCATCGTCGTACCATGTTGCGTCAAAAACTTGTTTTATTTACTCGCAAGCGCACGAATCGGTATATAGTATAGTTTATGCAAGTGCGAGGTCGAACCCAAGGGACTTGATATTTTTACCACTTACTAATTTTGATTAATTCCTAATCTAGTTTAAAAATTGGGAGATTGTGAATTATCAATTAAAAACACTAATAAAATATTTAATTAATAAAATACTAACTAAATAATCAATTAATAAAATATTAGAAAAAACAATCAATTTATAAAATACTAGGTTGGAGAAATCATATATTTGATATCATATTCCTAATATTCATGCCTAATAAATTCTACTATTTGTATCGCATTAATTTGGTCTCTCGACTCTATTAGATGCGGAAAATAAAATCATTTAAGCCCAATTAATTTTTAAAGTCTAATTATTAATTCTTCCACAGCCAAACTTATATATATAAAACCAAAACACTCACTATATCCGTCAAAACACAATTTATATCCGCTTTTAACAAATTATAAAATTAATCCAACAAATTATAATGAGAATTCAATTTTATTTTTATATCAATTAAAATAGGCATTCAATAGGAAGAATTATTTTTTTAACATTAAAGCATTCAATGGGTAGAATTAATTGGCATGAATATGTGCAATGGAATCAATCAAATATAATCATCCTCTACCTTAGATAATAATCTAGCCTAGCATGCTTGCAATTAAAACACAAAACATAATTAAATAATACACAAATAAATAAATTAAATACTTACTTGAGTACGCGCAAATAAATTGAAGAAGAAGAAAATAATTCTGATTTAATTGTAAGAGTCAAGCGTAGAATACAACTCACTCTCTATATCTATATCTATATATCTCTTTCTCTCTCTTATCTCTCTTTCTCTCTCCTTCAACACAAATGAACCCTCCACCTATTTATAGGGGAGGCCTTCCCTAATGGACGGTCGAGATCAAACCAATCCAATGGTCTAGATTTACATTCCAGAACTTTCTATACAAATATCTCTAACTAGAATACTCTAGAATATTCTAGAATAATCTACCAAGATTATTTACAACTAGGTTATTCTAGAAAGTTCTACATCTAGGTCCTTCTAGAATACTCTAGAAGGTTGGAGGCTCTCCATAATTCCATAAGGTTCTAGAAAATTCCGTAATCTTCCATAACGTTCCGGAATTTTCCGTTTTTCTTGGACAATATTGAGCGGGTCGTGACATTAGGGTTGTGTTGAGTTGTGGGCTGCAAATTCTGAGATGAGATGGGCTGCAAGTGGGCTGGGCCAAAAATCACAACACCTTCCCGCTAGAATCAATTTTTCAGCGCACTGATCTTATTCTGGCCATAACTTTCTTCTCCGAACTCCGATTGATGCAAGGTTTTCACCCACGCGTAGCTAACTCAAAGGTCTCAAACTTTTATCTCTGGAGTTTTCTTTAAATTCTGTACGGATTAATGCCAGAAATTTCTTGAATACAAGTAATGTGCGTAGCCAATCTCTTTTTGCTTTGTAATCTTCCAACTTATTTCTAAACACCTGAAAAACACTAAAAATACAACAAATATAAAAATATATGCTCTCCAAAGTATAAATTAGTGGGTTATAATGTACCAATTTCTTGGCACATCAAATTCCCCCAACTTATACTTTGCTAGTCCTCGAGCAAAGCTTAATTCTAAGAAATTAAAATAACTAATCCTAGCTCTGTTTCGCGGAGTCGCGATTGCACTTGGCACGTGCAACAAGCCTTTTAAACCCCATGGTTCCCCCAAGAGGACGAGTGAAGTCTCGTGATGGTTTGCAGTGAATATACCAACAAAATTCGAATGCAACAGTTCTCATTAAAATTTATTCCCCTTTTTTTTCACCAAATGTAAATAACTCAACAAAGATATCAAAACACATGTATGCTAAGCATATCAAAGTTCTCAAACTAGCAAGATTAATAAGAATATTTCTTTCTCTTCAATCTCATTGTGTGTGTGTGAATTAACAACATAACATCATTAATATCTAAGTAGGCAAAACTTTCAAATCCCATCCAAACTATGCTTT
Source organism: Lonicera japonica (assembly GCA_021464415.1). NCBI lineage: Eukaryota > Viridiplantae > Streptophyta > Magnoliopsida > Dipsacales > Caprifoliaceae > Lonicera > Lonicera japonica. Next base: position 52,554 of record JAKCWG010000918.1, read on the forward strand.
GACTCAACTCCTCACATGGTATACACTCCACAAATGAAACACTCAAGAATATGGTGTACATGCTCTCATTACATGTGGGCTATAAAGAGTAAATGTATTCAAATTCAAATGCCTCTCACATGCATATATATGAAAAACGCTATAAATGAAAGAACAAGAGTCTCATAAAAGGATAAATCCCACTAGAAAGGTGAAATGCATAATTGGATTCTCTCTACCACTCTCACATCAAAACCATATTCCAAAGGATCTTTAGGACTTTTTCGGGTTGTAATGTAAGGCTTAGGGTGATGGCTAATCAAATGAAGTGGTATAAAAGGATTCAAAGATCTAAGAAACATATTGAGATGTATAAAATTAAAATTTCAGGCTAAACTTGATTGTATTTGAGCTTCTTTTTTTTTTCTTTTTTTTTTCATCACTGATTTTTTTTTTCTTTTTTTTTTTTTCAAGCTCTCTTTTCACTAATGCCTGTATATAGAAATATCATCTTAAACATTCTTAGATAAAGGGTTGGCTATATAAATATGGTTTATACTCCTATTTGGAGTAGGGTAAGGATATCGGGCTATGAAAGAAAGGCTTATATATAAGGCTCAAAAGGGTGACTAACGGTATATATTTCAAGGTGGGATTAGGCTAAAATATAGGTTTTCAAAGATGGCCTAAGTCACTTCCTAAAGTTTATAGTTCTTCAATTTAAATAATATCAAGAATCCTTAAGAGAAATTGCATTTCATAGACGTACCTTTCTAGTGTTCAATCAAAACAAAGAATAATGAGACTACTCAACGAGATACGCTTTTCAAAAATTAAGAGTTGATATAAAAACCCTCAAATAAGAAGATTGGCTCAAATACTCACGGGTTATTTAGTCTCCACATTTATGTTTTTCAGAAATTTTTAGTTATGCTCACTCTTCCATCTAGTCATGCATAAGTTGTCATATGTGCTCAAATATAATGATGATTGAAAATCATGAAATTTCTCTTAATAACGATAGTAGGAGAACTAGGCATGCACATGTAAAGTATTAAGACAAATGCGTCATCGTTAGCACACTGGCTATACAAAGGGAAACTTCAAATCAATCCAATAACCATTGCAATTTTTTTATTTTTTTTTTTTTATTTATTTTTTTTTTTTTTAAGAAAAGGAAAAATTGAAAATTTTTGTTCAAATTCTAACAAAGTGTAACATGTGAAGTGCATGGAATGATAAGGCAAATAAATCCCTCCCCCCAACTTAAATTTTACATTGTCCTCAATGTATAAAGACAAGTAAATAAGAAAATGTAAGATATCACCTGGTGACAATGAAGCGTAATGAAAGATAAACCTGCACTTTTGTTAGAGGGAGAGAACAAAGAAAAGCAAAATAGAAATCCAAATATAATATTATACACAATAATATACAATAATCATGGCCTCAAAAATCAATCCCGATAAACAGGATTCTCCAGAAGCATAACTTCAACTGCTGGATTTTCAATCTCCAAAAATAGTTTTAAACGATGGCCATTCACTTTAAACACACTACCATCTTTTGGATTCTGAATCTCAATGGCACCATGAGGATAAACCTGCTAGACTATGAAAGGACCGGACCATTTAGATTTCAACTTACCTGGGAACAGATGCAAACGAGAATTATAAAGAAGGACTTTCTGATCAGGGTGAAACGATTTTCGAAGAATCTTCTGGTCATGTACCCTTTTCATCCTTTCTTTGTATGACTTGGCGCAGTCATAAGCATCATTCCTTATCTCTTCTAGTTCAGCCACTTGGAGCTTCCTATGGGTTCCTGCCTGGTCAATATCAAAATTAAGCTGTCTAACAGCCCAAAAAGCTCTATATTCCAACTCAACAGGCAGGTGACATGCCTTGCCATAAACTAAGTGGTAGGGAGACATTCCAATAGGAGTCTTGTAGGCAGTACGGTATGCCCACAAAGCATTTGTCAGTCGGACTGACCAATCTTTTCTATTAGGATTTACTGTCTTTTCCAAGATATGCTTGATCTCCCTATTTGAAATTTCAGCCTGTCCACTAGTTTGTGGATGGTACGCAGTCGACACTTTATGGATCACTCCGTACTTTTTCATTAGACTTTCAAATGGTCTATTACAAAAGTGTGACCCTCCATCACTAATGATAGCGCGAGGTGTACCAAAACGTGCAAGAATATGTTCTTTCAAAAATTGGACCACCACTTTGTGGTCATTTGTTCGGCACGTAGTAGCCTCGACCCATTTTGAGACATAGTCAACGGCTACTAAGATGTAGAGATTGCCAAATGAGTTAGGAAAGGGTCCCATAAAGTCTATCCCCCATACATCAAAGATTTCCACTATCAAAATAGGATTAAGGGGCATCATACTTCGGCGTGTAAGACTTCCTAATTTCTGACATCTCTCACAGGCTACACAATAGGCATGTGCATCTCGAAACAATGAAGGCCAATAAAATCCACACTGCAAAACCTTAGTAGCTGTTTTCTTTCCACTAAAATGGCCTCCACATGGCTGATCATGGCAAAAGGAGAGAATTTTTATTTGATCTTCCTTAGGAATACATCTCCTAATTACTTGATCTGGACAGTACTTGAAGAGATAGGGATCATCCCAATAAAAGTACTTCACCTCGGACAAAAATTTGTACTTATCTTGCTTTGACCAATGATTTGGTATTTCACGAGTGACAAGATAGTTTACAATGTCTGCATACCAAGGTGACTGGGAAATTTGCATTAATTGCTCATCGGGGAATGTTTCAGCTATGGGCACTGAATCACTAGAAAATTCAACTATGAGCCTGGACAGGTGGTCTGCTACAACATTTTCAGCTCCTTTTTTATCTTTAATCTCCAAATCAAACTCTTGTAGCAACAAGACCCACCGAATCAACCTTGACTTTGCATCTTTTTTTAGAAAGCAAGTATTTTAAAGCGGCATGATCTGAATAAACAAGGACTTTAGATCCCAAGAGATAGGATCTAAATTTATCCAGAGCAAATACAACTGCTAACAATTCCTTTTCTGTTGTAGAATAATGGAGTTGAGCATCGTTCAAGGTTCTGCTTGCATAGTAAATTACGTGAGGAACTTTATCAATTCTCTGACCTAAAACAACCCCAACCGCATAATCAGATGCATCACACATGATTTCAAATGGAAGATTCCAGTCAGGGGACCGAATGATGGGTGCGGAGGTCAGAGCAGATTTTAAAGTTTCAAAGGCTTTTAGGCATGCTTCATCAAACACAAATGGGGCCTCTTTAGCAAGAAGACTGCATAGAGGACATCAGGTGGGGCTTCGAGGCCCACTCATTACGACAGAAAGTAAAATACAAAGTGAAACACTCAAGTGGAGTTTCAGAATATACTTAGTTTCGGAATAAGTATATTCTGAACATAACATTTAATATTTCTTTAAAGAAAATCTTTTTTTTTGTTCGAAATAAGTTATCTCTCACCCCTCTCTATCACTAATTAGAATTCTTCTTCTCTCCCCTCTCTCTCACAAATACGTTCCCAACATGAATTAAGTACCAAAATTCAAACATAATTTCCCCACCATTTTGCTACTAGAATTTTTCTCTGAACATAAATCGTGCTCTAAATTTCAATTTGAGTAAGTAGCTCATCTCTTCATTTTTTATTTTAATATCTAGCCCTAGTTCGCATTCGATCGGTTCTAATTACCACAATAACCTTGTACATTCCGTGTGCATTTTTCGTACTAATTACATAGGTACATGCCGCTGAAAGATGTATTCAACAGAGATAATTAATGGAGCTAATGCATTGTCAAGCTCTTATTGGTTCATTTAGTACTGGCTCTTAATATCTATGTTCAAGTGTTTCAAACGTAGTGTGACCTTATTTTAGGGCGTTGTTATTTACACTTTGTATTTGTCGCAAATACTATCTTTGTCACAAACACACCCTTAAGGTAAATTTATTATCACTAACACTCTCCTAAGACCCTCTTAATGAGGGGTGATGAATGCAGTTACACACGCTCACCCTATTTAAGGAGAGCTTATTGGTAAGAACTCGTCTAACATCAGGCACTAGATTGTTGGATTATTTTTCAAACAAGGTTCGCCTAATGAGATATGACTGCACTCACATAAACTCGGCTCAAATGGAAAGAGTGTTTTGCTAAACACTCGCCTAACATTAATGAATGTGGGTGTTTGTGATAAATAAGGAGGGTGCTAAAATGTGTTTTTTAGTTAAATTCTAGAGGGAGTGTTTGTGACATATTTAGGGTGTGTAAATAATACTGTCCTTATTTTATAATGTTTTGATAGAAAAACATACATGCACTAATACAACTTTTCTTTTTAAAAAAAAAAAAAATCTCTAATCCAAACTAGGGCATTAGAGGGAAATGCATTAATAACTACACTGATACAACTTTATTTTATATGTGTAGTACCTTTCATATTTTGTTTTGGTCTTTGTCACGAGATACATTTGTACTAGAATGTAATTAATTCCTGTTTAAAAAAATTAGAAATTGCTTACCACAAATATTTCAAGTGAGATTCAAATTCTTGCAATGCAAGATTAATTCGCTCACTTAGGCTCCACTTGATAATAACATAGAAAATGAAAATTTTTCACAAAATATAATGAATGACATCTATTCATAAAAATAAGCATAAGATAAGAGAATATATCACTACATATCTCAACTTATTTTTCAACTTCTTACAAAAATTAACCGTTTTTATTCGCATTTTTCACGTAGTTATTAAATAGATCATTTTAGCGCAAATTACCTCTGCATCAGACCTTGTGGTTATTGTACTACCCTTCAATCTTATCAATTTTGACATATTTCTTTTCAAAAAGTAATAGACGCAGAAAATACAATATAAAAATTGAACATCCACAATAATTGATTGATGATTATAAGATCATTCACACTAGACAAATTTACCATACACAGTTCCACAACGGAGAAAGTTAAAGGCCAAACTTAGTATATACTTAAATTTTACTTATATGGAGATATGTTAGGTCAAAAGGGCGTGCGTTACTTAAATGAGAGAGAGAAAAAAATAAAAGTAAAAATGTGGGCTTTATTTATATGAGTTATATATAATTAATACATGTAAGTAACACAAACTCGTATATTTTTTTTTAAGCTTTTTCATTAAAATTTAGTATTATACAAGTTTGGCCCATTTGGGTGATTATTATTATTTTTATTATACTTTTATAATCTCTTACAAAAATTAATGTTACATTTATACTTTCATAATCTCTTCCGCATGTATTTTTTTGTACTTCTTCATATAACTTTGCAGTTTGCACAGAAAAGAGAGGATGGTGGTGGGCCTACTCGCTGTGGTCTGTCCCACCGCATTATTGATGGACTTAATATAACAACGTAGGCAAGTAAATACATCAATAATGCTCGCTGTCATTTTTTCATTAGCTGGTTTTGTACGTACGTTTTTTTTTTAATATATATATATATATATAACATATAATAATTTACTATCACGGGGAACACGTTTTAATTGGTGTACAAAGAACCATATTTTTAATGACATAAAAATATTAAATTTTCATGTATCGTACTCTGTCATTATTTTTCTGGTCTAGTCTTATAAAATATCTCTACGCTACATTAAATTAGATGCGAGAGTAATCTTAGCTTATACTTCTTTAATAAAATTACAAATATATATGCAAGTCTAGCCTTGTCACCTTTAGATCTTGTTATTACTCTTCATTTGTTTTTATTTATGACTATTAGTATTTTAAATGTGATTTTTAATATTTTAATACATTTTTTATTAAAAAGTCTTCTACACTTTTAGGACTATCTGTAATCAATTTTAGTGTGTTCGTATAAATTATATATTTTTAGGACTATTTTCTAGCGGTTCTTCTTGTTGGGCTCTGTAACAATTGTAATGTCCAACAAATAGAAGATACTAACTAATGGTTTATGCTTTATATTAATTTTTTGTTGGTGGTAGGGGTGTCGTGGTAAACCCAAAAGTCGAACGATTGAGCTGTATCGAGTCGCATCGATCAGTAAAAACTAAACAGAAAAATAACCATGGCAATGTTAAAAAATCTAGTTGCAAAGGAATAAAATAATAAATAGATACTTTAAACAAAATCTATTAAGTACTGGTTGAAGAAAGCTTTTGCTGTAATTAATATACAAAATATAAAAGGATTGACAAATTATTCATGAACATTCTCACATTTCATACACTATAATCAAGGTGAGGATGTAATAGTTATCCTAATTGTATGACCAAATATTCCAAAGAAAGAATTTTCATTCTCTAGGTAAATATCTAGACGCGAGCTCATTCTCACATTTCATACACTATAATCAAGGCTTCGATGTAATTAATAATAATCCTGATTGTATGACCAAATATTCCAAAGAAAGATTTTCATTCTCCAGGTAAGTGGCATGCCTGATGGGGTTGAATTAATAAACATTGGCCAAAATATATGTATAGAATGAACTCATGGATTCAATTGCAATGCATTGAATAGTACTCGAAATTCATTATGAATAGAAAGAAGTCTACGTTGGTTTTTTTTCCATGTGTTAATAAGCCATTTTTGTCTTCATCCCTTCAATTGTTCATTTTCATTTTGTTAAAAGAATGAGAATTAATACCTAGTGCTTAGTATATAATTAGATGATTACAAAGAAATAGCGTATATGAAGTCTAACCAAGTATACACGAGTTCTTGCAAGTTTGAGTACTATCCTTTCGTTTTCATCATGAATCAAAATATGTAGATAAAAGCAAAAAAAATCAAAACATGGGACTAATATGTTAAGCGAACCGGGAAGAAATAATATATCAACTTAACAATGTGCTAATTAATAAGTTCTTCATTTGACAAACCTTTTCATTTTAGGCTCAAAGCTTGTAGAAAAGTTAAAAAAATTGTGTCAACTAAATTTAATTATGTATATATGTTCCCTATTTCGCTTCTTAATTTGGTAATGTTTCAACGTTTGCTTCTTATTTGGAACAACTACAATTTCTTTCTTTTTCTATTGTTCTAAATGTTTCAACGCAAAAGAGAGAATTTCTCCAATATCAAATTCAAACTTTCTTTTGATTTAAAAAAGAAAAGGAAGAAGAAGAAGATAACGGAAAAACAAAATTAACAAATTTATAGCATGGTTTAATTCCTCATCAAGCATGTAATCAAACATTATGAAACCATGATTGAAGATGTCCCAGAAAAAAACAAAATTGAGTCGAGAAAGTGGTCCCTTCCATTGCTCAACACACAATTTTCTACCTTAGAGCCAGGGCAGAAGAAAAGCTAATTCAGTGCAACAATAAAAAAAATTCCACAAGTACTCACAATAAGTGATCAACAATAGAATCGCGAACCAAAAAAAAAAAAAATCTAAGTTGAATCAAAACACATAGATCATACCTAGCAAGCAAACCTATTCTTTAGATCTCTTAGGGTTCAAAGGATGAAAATCTTAACAAAAGAAAAAGGGAAAAAGTAAAGACAAAGGGAAAAAAAAAAAAAAAAAGTACGGCCACACTGGGAATGGGTAGTTCAACATGTAGAATTTCTAGCATTAAATTCTGACTTATGTGAAATTCATTAAATTCTAAACTTTAGCACCATATTTGTTTAATTAAATTATTATTTTTATTACATCAAAAAAGAAAGGTCGTTTAAATCTCTTTCCTTTATTGTAATTATTACGAAAATCCACCCACCCTGGTTTAATTAATTAATTGATTGATTGTTCACTTTGAAGAAATACTCTAAAAAAGAAAATTTTGGACCTAAGTTATTTTTAAGAAACAAAGGGGAATGTCTTCTCGCATAGGTTTACCTTCTTAATTAACATAATTTTATCTATTACTCTTGTTTTTAACGGCACGGAGACCCCATAATATATTAGTAAATATATATTTTATTTATTAGCATATATACACAAAATTTTGGCTTTGCTTGTACTATTTATATATGCATACTTCCTCAATGTCATGTGGAAACTTAACATGCTTGTATGTAATAATCAAATAGTTGTACATAGGGTGGAGAAGAGTAATTTTTAAAATGTCCTCAAAACTGCTCATTTTAAATCATTTTTTCGTAGAGGTTGCTTTTGTAAATTTCAAAATTATAAGAACTTATTTTAGATTGGGTTGATTCGAATGACAAAAGTGTTGGTTTGGATTGTAGTTGCTTACTGCAAGTGAAGATGCGATAATTTTTTTGTTTTTTCATATGCACATACATTATCAAATTTGAAATCGGAAAAATTAGAGCCAAGTAGAGTTGCCTGAGTGGTTAAAATTATTCCTATTACTCAGCGGTCATGAGTTCAATCTCTAACAATTATATACATATTTTTACTATACATAAAATAATCATAAAATAGACGCTCGTACATTGCACAAGTTGTAATCTAGTAGTATAGATAAAGCAGATAGACATAGTTAATTAAAAGAGTGATTTTCCCTAAGGAAATGACAAAGTCATTAATAACATATAACATAAATTGAATTCAAATTAAGAGGACTTGCGAAAAGTTACTGAAGACATAGCAAATTTAAATAGTAGGGGGACACCTCAATCTTCCAAATCATTAACCCCTTCCATAGAACTTCCACAACATGGGTGAGACTAACCCTGACAAGGATCACCGATTGCGCCCATAGTTGAACGCACCCGAGATGCAAGAAAGAAAGAAAGAAATTGGGTAAGTAAATCAGCCGATCATACTAAAGGTACATTATGTTAAGAAAAATTCTCAATTGTGCAAGACTAATTAAAGGTTGTTCATAGGTGAACAGCAAGCACATACTTCATTCATAGGCAAACTGCAATTGGAGGCTCAAGAGAACTTGGCATATCTCGTGTAGGTAAAACGGAAATTCTTCGTACAAACGCCACTCCATGTCGGACGTACAATATGCATCAAGCTATTTTTATTAAACATATAACACAGAATCAAATAATATTTAATAAATTACTGAATGTAAAAACAATTATATTTCTTACACCATGATGACTGTCCTGCTTTGGTAATTTAGAGTAAAATGGAAAGCGAATGGTATATATATGTAGCAGTGGACAATATTTTTAGCTGATGCCCTTATAAAAGAAAGAAAAAAAAAAGGAGAGAGTAACAAACACTTACATCATCTGTTGGAGAACAATGAATGAACATGTTGCGGATAAATTTCACGAAACCACCGAATGTGTTAGTATATGATCGGTTTTCCCTATCTCTGCCTGCCATATCACCGTCCATTATGGCTGTTATAAAAGTATCATTGTCAAACTGTCTCCAGAAACCATAGTGATATTTGGCATCAAAATCGATTGTACCAATGGCGTTAAACTCTTCATCCGTCATCGTATTGAAGGGAAGATAATATTGCCTATAACGAAGATCAATCATGAAGTGTCGCCTCCTTTTGAAACCCCACAAACAGTAGTGCCTGTGGATTTGGTCTACAACTCTGTATAGATACAAAATATACAACAATAATCTTTAAATTAATTATACTAATAAATAATAATGAAATACCTAAATCTTGGATTTAATGAGACATATATATATAGTCAATCTTACTGCAAAGGCTCTCTTAATAACTCCAGAAAGTTCATGAGCTCAGGCGAATTTGAAAAAGAGATATCAGGGAGAAGAAATCCAGAATGCATTTCCTCAATAAGATTTGCCAATCTAGCATAGTCCCTTCTCCTTAAGTGGCTAAAGTCTACAATTAAGAGGGGTAGTGCAAAAAAGGAGTAATTAATATATATATATATATACACATCAATTTTGTTTAAAAAGTTAAAACAATACATTAAACAAGATTATGAGCATGTGTATATATGTATACCTTCTCCAACATTCACTCGAACAGGCCTCTCCGCAAAACGAATATCAGTTGTGTCATTATTCCTGATAATGATGTTGTCCACAAGGCCAGTTCTCCAGTTATGAACTCTGTTTCTAGAGTGGGATTGCTTTAATTGGTCAAGATACCCCCTATTTTAATTTGAAAATACATTAATGGACGAGATTATAATAAATTTGTAGAAGTTTAATTAAAAAAGAAGATCGATTTATAAAGAAATTTAAAGGAAACTAAGGAAATGAATTGAAAATTATAGGTTACTGTAAAATTCGGCAGAAGATTTCTGAAGGCCTAAACGCATGATTTACTCTTGAACAAGTAAAGAAGTAATCCTTTGAAGCAATAGCAAATAATTCTCGGAGAGTTGGGCTATTGTTTTCCATGATTATTTTTGAACCTTACAAAGAAAAAATAAAACAGGTATCAGCCAACACCATAACTACAAAAATAATTATTGCACTCTTATATATATATATATATATATATATGTAACAGTACAAAAAAAAAGAACAAAGGGAAAAAATATTACTACCTCAAGTCTCCTCTCTACTTCTTCTTCAAGTCTTCTTTTCTTCTTCTTCTTCGTCTTCGTTTACATATATATGCATATCAGCATATGTAATAATGTAACAATGTGCATTGAAATACAACGTAAAATTAAGCATCTTTCGTACAATTTGCTTACATATGCATATAATGTACATTGTCCTTTTGCCTGCAGTCTTTCACATCTTTTCTTTTCCTCTAGAGTTGGCTGCTTCTTTTTTTTTTAAACGATTTGTACATAGGTAGCCAAAGTTTTACCATAATTAAATCTAGATAATCATTTTTTTACATACTGGTATTTAATCCTGGTACCCTTTTTCATTTTTTTATTTTTTTTGGTTCTTTGGTACCCATTTTTGATGTTTCTGTGACCGTGAAATGCTCTAAAAATGACTAAAATATCCTTTTAACTATTGGAACACATTGTTGCAAGAAGCGCCATTGAAACTTGTAACACTAAAATCTTCATCAAATTAAAGCTTATAATGACATATAAATTCTACAGAAATTCCATACTCCTCTATTTACTTCAATGTAAAATTAAGTTATTTACCTCCACTGCAATCTTTATATACTTCTTATCTTCTTCAATTACCGTATTCAGGACAATAAACCTCTCTTCGTATGGATATAGCCTTGAAAATAATTAGAAAGTCGAATAGTCCAAATATTTCACCATTTCCTCCCTCATGCATTACTTTTTCCCCTCCTCTTTTTACTTTTTCATTTTCCAACATTTTCCATAATCTCTCTTTATTTCTCTACTTCCCAATCTCTTACACATTTCCTTCCATGTCTCTGTTACCCAAGCCTCTCACCTATCACCATCACCCACCCAACTCTCTTTCTCTCATCAAATTTCCATTATATATACATATTCTTGTTCAAGCCATCAGATTATACACCATCCAACAAAGGGCCAATATATACATATTCTTTTTCAACTCTCTTTCTCATGCCTCTCTATGTCTATTTTTTTTGTTAATGGGTATTTTGATTCGCTCTATTCTAATTAATTAATGAGTGAAATTTTTTACAATTTTAGTTTAATTTTGGATTTTGGTTTCAGGTTTAATTCCTCTCTTGCCTCTCTATTTCTCATGCGTCGTTTGATCCATGTAGCCGACCCCACCTAGTGGGATAAAGGCTTGTTGTTGTTGTTGTTGTGGTTTCAAGTTTAATCTCTCTCTCGATAAAAAGTTTTTCTTTTTGTTTCAAGTTTAACTTTAGTTTGTGGGCCCGATTTTATTTATAAACTGTACTAGCCCATTTTAATGAAGCCCAACTAGGAATTCTCTGTAGACCAAAAAAAAAAAAAAAACTAGGAATTCTCTAGTCTCACTAAGCTCCTTTTTTTGAATTCTCACATATCATCCGTGCCTATGTTTTTCAAACATGATATCCCTCGTAATGACCTTAGCCGTAGCTCCTCCTCTTTCAATTTTGTATTTGTTTCCTTCTTTTGTCCGTCAAATTGTTTTTCTATTTAGTTTATTTGATGACGATCTAGTTAATTTGTTGTTCATGATCATGTTGCTATCTTATTTGTTATAGTCAAGTGTAGATTCATTGGTATATAGACACTTCATTGCTTTCATTTCAACCACCCCATGGTAAAAGTTTTCACCTCATACTTTCTCTTCTTTTTTTTTTCATAGTAATCTAATTGTGTAGTCTTATATGTTTTAATTTGTCCCAATTTGTTCTTTCTTCTGCTTATTGCTTAATGTTTTCCCCGATTTGCTAGTTTGGTTACTTATCTAAGTTAATGTTAATAGTCTTAAAAGATTAGTTTTTGTTAGTGAAATCAAATTGTTGTTAAGTATATTCGTCCGTGGCTATTTTCTTTTCCAAGGGCTTTTTGTTGATCTGGTTTTAGTCCATCTAGTAAGACAATGTCTATCTATTTTGATTTTCAAATTCTTATATAATTAGTTAATTTTGTCTAATTACATTACAGTAACTTACTTTGTTTGAATTTTGAATTCTTATCTAGTTATTTGTTTTTCCTTTCATTTAACCAGTTTGAATTTTATTTTCAGTAATTTATTATTTTTTTCCCCAATTATCAGCCTTAATTAGGCTCCTCCGCTGTACTCTTTTTTTTGATAAGAAACGAACTTATATTGATAGAAAAATCAAATACAAGCAAAGGAGAACTGGAAGAGGAAGAGAATTCCACTACCCAGCAAACCAAAAACAAAAAAAGATACAAAAAAGAATCGCTCGGCACTAAAGAAAGCTGCCTCAAACCAAGAACTAAAACCTGAATAATTATACAACCTAGAACAAACTACTATCATCATCAGGTTGAGAGCTTAGTCAAAAAACTCTCAAATAATCTTAGATCATTGCAGCTGTCCAGTCTCTCTGAATCTCTGAAATAGACGTAAACCCAAACCTGTTTGAAGAGTAAGCCCACAAAGAAGCTAACGCTTTAATTCTATCCCAAATTCTATCGATATCTTCCACCTTATTCTCGAAAATACGACTATTCCTTTCCTTCCATAAACACCAAAGCAGAGCCTTACAACAGCATCTCCATAACGTAAAGGATCTTGCTTTGTTTCCCCTGAATGTCCATTTGATTGATAAGAGTTCGCACCATGATCTTGGAAAAGCTGCTTGCAACCCAAATTCCTTACTAATATTGCCCCAAACTGATCTAGCAAATGAACAATGAATTGCTAGATGATCAATACTCTCATAGTCCCTCTTACACAAAATGCAACACGCAGGAGAAATCGTCAAATATGGTCTTTTGATTTGTAACAAATCTGCTGTATTAACTCTCCTCAACGATGCAAGCCAAGAAAGGACTTTAACTTTGGTTGGAATTCCTGATTTCCATACCATTTTGAAAGGAGTGAATTTAGAGCATGCATTAGGAATTGTTAGACTTTCAAAAAAAGACTTTGTTGTGAAAACTCCCGATTTCTCTCGCACCCACATTCTGCTATCGTCTCCATGCCTAGAAATATCCAAATTATGGATCACTTCCATCAAAGCCATGTACTCTCCTTCCTCCTCCTCTGTCACATTCCTTCTCAAAACAATGTCCCACGAAAAACTTGAATCTGAGACCCAATTTGTATAATCTGCCACCTTTGCTTTCGAATCTCTAGTAATCTGAAACAATGCTGGAAACCGGGCTTGCATTGTCTCATTACCTAGCCATAAATCTGACCAAAAGCTGACCTTAGAACCGCTCCCCACCTTATACCTTATATTCTTCCTGAAATTTTCGAAACCTTGTGCAATTGCTTTCCACGGGTTCCGATACGTACCCCTTCTTATCTTCGTCGAATCCCAACCGTTGTCATTTAACCCATACTTGCTCTTTATTATCTTATGCCACAGGGATTCTGTTTCCAACGCAAATCTCCATAGCCACTTCCCCAATAATGCCTCATTTCTTTTCACCAAATTACCAATGCCCAAGCCTCCCATTTCCTTGCTTTTTGAAACAATCTTCCAAGCCACCAAGTGTTCTCCTTTTCCTTTATCCATCGATTCCCACAAAAAGTTTCTCATCAACTTCTCGATATTCTTAGCTACGGTCGGCGGAATCTTGAAAATAGACAAAAAATAAATTGGAATACTATTTAGTACTGAATGAATAAGAGTTAACTTGCCTCCTCTCGAAATACACCCCTTATACCACCCTTTCAGCCTCTTCCCAATATTTTCGACAACCGTATTCCAAAAACTAGCTTTCATCGGATTATCGCCTAACGGAAGCCCTAAATAGGACATAGGCCAGCAACCCATACTACACCCAATTCTCCCTGCCAACACCCGCATATCCTCTTCCTCCACATTGATACCTACAATTTCCGTCTTTGATCTATTAATCTTCAATCCCGAAGCATACCCAAAAATGTCTAATATACCCATTAGATTTTCAATCTTTTCTTCATTTCTTGAAAGGAAAAATATGGTATCGTCAGCAAATTGCAAGTGCGACAGACTTACATTATCCATCCCGATTGAGAAACCTTCAATTAATCCTCTTACCTTGGCCCTCTCCACCAAGATATTTAAAACATCCGATACTATTACAAAAATGAAAGGAGATAGTGGATCTCCCTGTCTCAGCCCTCTTGACGCTTTAAAATTACCTCTCGGTTTCCCGTTCATCATAATCGAAAAATTGATCGAGGATAGACAGCCTTTAATCCACTTTCGCCATCTTTCCCCAAAGCCCTTCTTCTCAAGAACATGGTCAACGAAATCCCATTCGATGTGATCGTAGGCCTTCTCGAAATCAATTTTCAACACAACACCTTGTTTCTTTCTTTCTCTATATTCTTCCACACCTTCGTTTGCTATAAGTGCTAAGTCAAGAATTTGTCTTCCCTTCACAAATGCACCTTGAGACATACCAATCGTTTCATCCAATATCTCCCTCAACCTCAATGACAAAACCTTTGCAAGTACTTTGTAAAGACTAGTCGTAAGACTTATTGGTCGGAAGTCCTTCAATTTGAGAGACGCTATCTTCTTTGGAATAAGGCAAATGTATGTAGAATTAGTGCAAGCATTGACTACACCCTTCTCATAGAATTCTCTCAAAACCTTCATTACATCTTCTTTCAAAACATCCCATCCTTTCTTAAAAACTTCTAGCGTGTAGCCATCGAGGCCCGGCGTTTTATTGCCTTCACATGAGTCAATGGCCGCTTTCACTTCATCAACTTCAAATGGCCTCTCAAGCCATTGCTTACTTTCGGTACAAATAGGACTCCATTCTAAGCCTTCAAACCTCACATTAGCTTTCTCTTCTCTAGCGTACAAATTTTTAAAGAAGCTTATCAACTCTGTTTCGATCTCAGATTCCTCATTCACTATCGACCCATCCTCCCGTTCTAACTTGCTTATGAACTTATGAACTTTTCTTTGATTTACTATTCGATGGAATAAATTTGAATTGGCATCCCACTCTGTAACTCCTTTAATTTTTGCTTTTTGATTCCATGAAACTTCTTCTTTCAACAATATCTCATTGAAATCTGATACCAACTTCAATCTTTCAGCTTTCGTATCCTCTCCAATTATCCCTCTAGCTTCTTCCTCATCAATTTCCTTAATGCGTCGAGCAAGTAGCGCCTTCTTTATTCTAACGTCTCCAAAAGACTCAGAGTTCCATTGCTTTATTTTGAATTTTACCCTCTTCAACTTCTCCATAAATTTATAACCCTCCCACCCACTTCCGGAATTATCAAGCCACCACTCCTTGAATTTCACTAAAAAATCACGATCGCTCAACCACATATTCTCGAACCGGAACGGAGTAGGACCCCATTTAAACGGACTCGAATCAAGGATCAAAGGAAAGTGATCAGATGTTAATCGAACCGCTACCTCTTGTCTTGCAATTGCCATCTCATCCCATCCAGCCGAAAACATGAATCTATCAATCCTAGAGTGAATTGTACCATTTGTCCAAGTAAAAGCTGAATTACTAATACCCAGGTCAATCAAATCCGAATTCCTGATAAATTCATCAAAACATCTCATGCTTCTAGTCCACCTCCCCTCCACCCCACCTTTTTTCTCAGATGGATATCTAATAGTATTGAAATCTCCACCAAGACACCATTTACTACCACACAGCCCAAATAAGCTAGCTAATTCCTCCCAAAAAGCACTCCTTTCTCTGTATCTACACGGGCCGTAAATGCCGGTAAACCACCAACTTTCACCCTACTTTGGTTTAAGCTTAACAGAAAGAGTATAACTTCCTTCTATAGATTCTTCACACACCACCACTCTCACATCCCAAATTATAATTACTCCACCAGATCTGCCTTCCGAAGGAATATAAGCCCAATCTTTGAATCTGACACCCCACACCGCACTAATTATCTCCCATGTAATCACCTCCATTTTTGTTTCCTGTAAAACTAGAATATCCGGCCTCTCTTTCACTACTACTTCCTTGATACTTCTCTTCTTCTCCCTTCCCCCCAATCCCCTAATATTCCAAGACATAATCTTCATCGAAAACCTTTTAGACCCTTCTGATTGAGTTACCTTCATCCTGTTTCTCGTAATTCACCTCGCACTTCAGATTATATAGCTCTCTAATCCCCTTTTTGCCCGACTTCTTGCCTTTCTTTTTGTTACTAGTTCCTGAAAAACTAGTAGCAATCATGTTGACCCCCATCTCTTCTAATAACTTACTGTATTTCAACTTCTCTACTTCATTTAACCCCACCCAATCCTTGTTGTTGCTTGACTCCCTACAAGCCACCTTTTGAGAATTTCCTGATTCGCTAAAATGGTTATCTCTGATTGAAACCTTCAATGATGTGTCGCTGCTTTCTGATTCCAATTGATCTGATGAACTCACAGCTTCCCTACCCCCCTTATCTTCCATTACCTTCCCGTTACTCATACCTTCCATCTCATCACCTGCATTTAACGTTACCTTGCCTTTCATTTTACGCTTGCTGTATACTTGACTTGGTCTCTGCACCCATTTAAATTTTGTTAAATTACTCATTCTTCTCGTATTCCTGCTTCTGGATCTAGTGTCCTTCCTAATCCCATCCTCTTCACCCCTCTGTGATACTGCATCCACTTCTTCCTCCTCGTGGAACTTGTTTGCTGTTTCATAATCCCCAGTTGTAATTTCCTTCAGAGACAAAGGCGGATGATCTTGCAGGGTGCCCCCATGCTTGCCAAGAACAACCGGCGACATTGCATTAACCGTAGCATATCCTTGTATAACTTCTATGATGGCCTTCTCAGACTGTTCCTCTGGATTAAAATGGCTATACAAAAAATCTCTAGATATCTCCTCTTGAGATTCTTCCACAATCGTCCCAGTAGATGATACATCCTCCGCGAAAGATGACGACTCGTACTCTAAATCATCTGCATCTAGATTGTCTTCAGCCTTTTCTTGCGTCTTCCCATCGCAAATCAATTTTGTTGGATCTACCGTAGTGATCTTATTTTGCACCATCCCCTCATCCACATGAGTGGAGTATTCCAAAGCTACGTCCTCTTCCCCCTCCGACACTAGCGGGACTTCCATTAATTTCGTACCTCCGCTGGAGCAATTCACACTCCTGTTTCTTTTCTCACACATAAGCTTTGAGGTGGAGACAAGAGTAACGGCGAAGTATTCCGAAACTGACCCTGTATGAATCATCATCGAGGCAGGTATAAACCCATTGTGATTACCTCTTACCTTAATTCTAGCCATCAGCAAATTCTGAAATTTTTTTGTTCTTGCATCAACTTCAAGCAACCCCCCACATCTTTCCCCTATTGTTTGAAAAGCCTTCTCTGTCCACCAATTAACTGGTAAACCATGAATATTAATCCAACCCCCAGTGCATGCAATCTTTCTATTCATGTGAATCTCTTTCTCTTCCCATCTCTGCAATCTAATTGCATAAGGCCCACTCAAAAACACCAAATTTTTGCTACCAAACACTTGAGCTTCTTCTTCACTACCGCAAATAATAATAGCTTTATTGGGTAATAACGGTTTCAGCTGAAAGTTGCAATTGTATAGTTGATTCAACGAAGTTTGTATGCCATTCCATGAATCCCACAAATTCTCTCTAATACACACCACAACCCGTTTCCAATCAAAAGCGTGACTTGCTTTAGCGTCTGTGCTAATTTGTCTTTCCTTTTTACCGAATATATTGTTGATCTTACTTTTCCTAACTGCATCAGCGTAAGAAATCTGCCCTTCTACTTTTCTCTCCGGTACAACTTTCTGTCTCTCGTTCGCCATTTTTCTTACTTTGTAGTTGTCTACTGTATAGGAGCTAGATGGAGAATAAAGAAGATTTTGCAACGATTTCACTAACCCAAACCAACCATTGCCCTTCGAACCAGCTGGAAAAATAACTATATTGGTAACAGTGCCTTTGCGAATCTCCAAAAGTCTAATAAAACTTCCATTCTTGTTGGAATATTTTTCCATAGTAAAGATGGCATAAGATGCAAGATACCTGCTGAAAAAGACCTTCTCTTTGAACTGATGAGCAGCTGACTTGAGGCCTTCCAATAACCAGTTTACACCACCAAAATCGATCTTAATAGTATAGGTACGCTGACGGTTCATCTCCTTGATCGACACCATAGACCCATTGTCTCCAATATTCAAGAGGAAAACTTTGTGTTCAATCCTAAAGACTTGATTACGGTGACTAAACACACTAAATGATCCATTCCAGCCCTGCATTTTCGAATACCAGCTGGTCTGATTGTGCATCTTCTCTTGACTGCTTTATGAAAACTACTAGTAACTAAAACAAACCACAGATCCGTGATGTAGAGAGATGGACGAAGCTACTGTGACCTGAATGGAGGTATTCCGACCACACACGCGCCCACACGCGCCGGCGCGTGGCGACGTAGGCGTGTCCATCGGTGGCGCGTGTTACTCACACGCGCCGTTTCCGGCTACCGGATTCTGGGCGAAGGCCGGTCGGCGTGCTAGGGATCCTCTTATGCTGAAGGTGTCATCAAACGGTGTTCGAAAGAGGGTGAACTTAAAACCCAACTAAGAAAAAACCCTAGCCTCTTGTTTTTGACATATATTGAGAACCTGCATAATTGTCTCCGCTGTACTCTCTAAACTACAATAATGCCTTTTCACCGCATCTGGTGGCATCAAAGTTGTTTTCAAAAAAGGAGATCATGGATTCATGGGTGGGTTGTGTCAACAAAAGATAAGAGTTCCACTTTACCGTTCCATCTTATCACACTCTTCCCAATTTAAGTTTTTGATTGAATTTGATGGTAATCATTACCAATTTTCATCCAAATTTAGATTTAATGAATATGATGTACTCACTCCCAAATTTTATCCATATTCAATCATTTACACCTGCGCATATACACACACATATATATATATTCCATATCTATAAGTGTCCATAACATACATGGTAATGTATATATATATCACAAAAGTAATGTACCCAACCACCCATCATACATGGTACGCGTATGTATATCCAATTCTCAAATTGAAGCCTCCATCGAAACCCCAAGCCTACCGCTACCAAAAACTCGGCAAAAATTACCACAAAAGAAGCATGTGTGATTGCGAAATATACCCCGAGTAAATGTTGTTTTGAGTAAACACATTGAGCTACTACTACACCACTCCTATTTTGATGCATAGGCAAACCAATTCTGTATTATATATTCTATTTCCAGTTGAGAAGAGGAGATTGGAATTAATTTGGGCTGTGGGACATAACAACCATGTAGAGTAGAAAATGCGAGTTAGAATTTGGTGAAAGCTGTGTGCCCATATGCCTAGACATTGAAAATTGTTTTTTGCCCTGCAACATTTAATAATAATAATGATAAAAGGTCATTCGTTAATATGTATGTATATTCATTATATAAAAGTAGAACGGAAATACATTCAAAAAGAATGCTCACCTGTACCCATATGCCTAGTCGGATCCTGGGGAAGATCATCCTCAATGAAGCCGTTAGCATCTTCGTAGCCCCATTTGCCACCCCTTCCACCTCCCATACCGCGTAGGAAGGGCATCTCCTCAAATTTTGGCCGGATGATTTTGAGAAACGCTGAATCTCCTGGGAGCGAAGTGCATATTTCTAATGAAAAGCCTTTTTTAAATCCCTCATAATCTTCGAATTCAATGTAGGCAGTCCTACAAATTAAATACAAATAAACCTGTTAAAAACGTAGTTTTAAGCATTTATCAATAGAGTAGACGAATGAAGAAAAAAAGTAGCAAGTTTACAAACCCTTCATAATTCTGTAAATTTAAGTTCGGTGGGAGAAAAAGTTGTTTGATTGGTCCACATTTCTCAAAATGTGCTTCCAATCTCTGACGAATCTGCACTTTAAAGTAGAGTGAGACTAGATCCTAAAGAGAAAATAAACTAATATTAATGTGCTTTTGATCGCAAAGATGGAAAATGATTAAAAAAATAACCAACTTTAAAAAAGAGGTAAGTACCAATTAACAATGAGTCAATAAATAAATCCCTTATACATGATCGATATAATTTCACTAAAGCAAATAAAACAATACAATAACTAAAATAAATTCTTTAAATCAACCGAATCACATAACAATAATCCAAATTTTGATTTCCAAGATTTACAATGTGCGATAAAGATGTATGAGATAAGCATCTATTGTTCAAATTCTTTATATTGTCAAGAGGATTTTTACCTGTGGCAAAGTGTCATTAACCTGGAAGTCTAGTACTCCTATCACATGACCTTGTTGGAATGGCAGTTCCACATTTTCCTCTCCTACCAACTTGAGAGCAACAACATTACCATTCAAAATTTGGCCATTCTTCTTGAGGGCCTGCATAAGAAGATAAATCATATATGCTATTAAAACCAAGACTTGGAATTGATAAGTTACATGGCAAAGAATTTAACTACATGAAATGGCTGCCTTTCATGAAAAGGTTTTCCGTGGAAAACAAAAGCTTTGGGTGGGGGCGAATTTTGAACTACATAGAAAATGAGAAGACTATGCTAAAACAACTTGTCTCGTGTTAAATTGATTCCATGGAAAATTATGAAATCAAACACCACTAAATAAGCAAAACATGAAATTCTGAGTTTTCTTCATGAAAAATAAATGTTTTTAAATAAACTTTTTCCCTTGCATAACAGTTCACTAACGTGTTAAATGTTCCCCTTGTTTCTTAGATCACACATACGAACTCAAAACTAACTTTGGATGACAATCTTGGCTTGCAGTTCAAGAAAATGTTTCTTTGTTTTTTTCTTTCTGTTTTATTAGCTCATTTTTACATTCATAGTAAGCGAATGATACAATTGCTACTTATACATTGAAGATGCCTTTAAAATGCGAATTAAGATGCAAAAATCAATAATGGAATATAACACAAATATACAATACTGTTTTAACACAGAAGCAACAATCGCCACGCCAATATCACTGCCAAAAAAAATACCCATGACGAGCCACATAATAATAAGTCCAAGAAGACAGTTATCTAAATTACGGGACGAGAAATCTAAATTATGGGACGAGAGGAACTTCCTAGCTAGTGATAACTCAGACTCATCAGGTGAATCAGAGAACTACAATGCAAACCACGAGGACAACAAAAATGTAAGTAAAATTTACTTTGGATTTTCCTTTTGTTGAGACTAAGGTACTTATAGCACTTCTAATTTGTAGTAAAAATTTATAATTAATGTAATTGAGAAATATGTAGACCAATAAAATCAAATAGTAATTTGCTAAAAATCTAGTTTTGTGCTTTATCTGACTAATATCATTCTTGTCAGCTATAAAATTAAGATTATAGTCAATATAAGGACAACAAAATAAATGCACGGCTAAATTAATGGATATGGTAATCACTTTGAAAAGTTTTAAACAGTAATATAACACTGGAAAGTAATATTGTGAGGGTGTGTTTGGGAACCTCAATTCCATGACTTGGAATTTGAATTGAACCATTGAAATCCAAAACCATTGACTGGATATAAAAAAATGAGTGTAAAATTGGTCCAGAATTCTGATTCAATGAATCCAATTCCACAAAATGAATTCCATGATGGAACGAAAGAATGCTAAAACCAAATGCACATAAACACTCGCGCACTCTTCAACACAACAATTTTTTTCTCACCCGCAACTCTCTCTCTCTCGTACACACAGAGAGAACAATAATTATTTTCCTCTCAGCACACCCTCTCTCACTCTATCTCTCTCTCTCTCTCACACACACCCTCTCTTCTCACACAAAAAAAATACATTCTATCTCTCTCACACGCACAAAGTAAAAGAAGTTTTGAATCAATGAGTTTGGAATTCTAAATAGCATAAGAAATGGATTTCTAGAAAAGTTCTTGAATGAATCAACCAATGATTTTGGAATTCTCTTAGAATTTCAATTGATATCATAATTCTGGGAATTGCAAATTCTATATTATTTCATTTCCAATACCGTGTACCCAAACACACCATAATTTAATCGACATCGTTGGTCTCATGATAACACACTATTTGAAACTGTCAAAACTCTAAAGCTCAAAGCTACATAAGTACCATCGCTTAGAAGGCAGAACTAAATAAATAAAAACAGCTATTCCATTCAGAACCCATTTAAAGATTTTCAAACTTAGGTAAAACTCAAGTTTATTCCAAGCCAAAGAAAGAGTTGATTACCATAAAGATTTTCAAACTTAGGTAAAACTCAAGTTTATTCCAAGCCAAAGAAAGGGTTAATTACCAAAAAGTACAATGTACTTGTCCTGTTTTTTCATTTTGGATAACATACAATTTTTTCGACTTTAAGTACAGCATACTTTCTGTTTGTTTTCATTTTGGCCACACATTAGTTGGCCAAAAACTCCGACAATCCCATACACATATATAGACATCACATGTACGTACATATCTATATATATATATAAATATTACATATCAATGTACACCATGATTCAAACAAATTCAGATTGGTTTATGTATTAAAAATATCTTTCTATAAATTGGGTTGGTTACATAGATGCATGTTCAAATTTCAAAATACACTTGCAAATCTGATCTATCCTCCAAAATTATTCCAATTAATGGATCCTAAGCATTATAAACAACATTTTATCAACCTCATTTGTTAGTTTTAGAATGGCACGGAAAAAATAGAAGACAGAGAAGAGCTTTCAAGACCCATCCATGGAAAATATGGTTTTTTTCACTTTTGAGGAGAAAAGTAGTATTTTGTTGCAAGCAATTTCTATGTACGATTTATCTAAATTTCGAAATATATATGTAAATCTAATTTATCATCCAATTTTTTTCCAATTAATGGATCATACTCATTTATAAACAACTCCGCCAGTGTTACTTCAATGCTGCCGGTCCCAAGCCCGGGTAAAGGAGGAGGGTTGTGTTAGGCAGTCGGCAGCCAACGTTAAACTTAGTCGAATCTTTATGACATGGACAAACGATATAAGAGTGTTAATGCTAGGTCGTTGCCCAGAAGCAACGCGCTGGATCGTCCGAGTCCAGTGACAAATGAGCAAGGGCCGCTACATCGCCGCCTGGGTGTAGTGAAAAATAAGCAAGGGTTCCCGCATCTTTGTGAACGGGTGCGGGTAAAGAAGCTAGTTCATGATAGGAGGATTCGTTTTGGGACTTGGAATATAGGCACACTCACAGGAAAATCGATGGAAATAGTTGACACTATGATCAGGAGGAGGATCAATTTCATGTGCCTTCAAGAAACTAAGTGGGTTGGAGCTAAGGCGAAGGAATTAGACACTTCGGGTTTTAAGCTTTGGTACACTGGCAAGGTTAAATCGAGAAATGGAGTGGGTATAATTGTCGACAAATGGTGGAAGAAGGACATTGTAGATGTAAAGAGGGTAGGAGATAGGATCCTAGCCCTAAAATTCGTAGTGGAGCAGGACACTTTTAATGTGATAAGTGCTTATGCACCTCAAGTCGGGTGTGAAGAACACCTCAAGATAAAATTTTGGGAGGACTTAGAAGGCTTGATCCAGGATATACCACTTAGAGAAAAGATTTTCCTAGGAGGGGATCTGAATGGGCACGTAGGGAGCTCTTCTGAAAACTATAGGGGGGTGCATGGAGGTTATGGCATTGGGGTGGTAAATACCGAGGGAAAATCTATCCTTGATTTCTCGTCTGCTTATGATCTTATGGTTGCCAATACATGTTTTAAGAAGCGGGAGGAGCACCTCATCACATACAAGAGTGGGGCAGCATGCTCGCAGATCGATTTCTTCCTCTTTAGGAAAGGAGATCGAAAGAGTTGTATGGACTGTAAAGTCATACCTGGAGAGAGCTTGACTACCCAACATAGAGTCCTGGTGATGGATATACGAGTTAAGGGGGGAAAGTGAAGAGAAGGGGCCAAGGTAAGGTTTCAAGGATTAGATGGTGGCATTTGAAGGGTGAAAAACAAAGGATCTTTCAACACAAGGTGCTGGAGGGAGGGTTTTGGGAGGCAAACGGAAGCGCAAATGATATGTGGGACAAGGCGGCCGAGGGGATCAGGAAGATAGCTAAAGAGACGCTGGGTGAATCAAGAGGGTGTGGACCTAGGGATAAAGAATCTTGGTGGTGGGATGATAGTGTACAAGATAAAATTAAGGTAAAAAGGAAATGCTTTAAAGCTTGGTCTCTATGTAAGAATGCGGAAAATTGGGAATCTTACAAAGAAGCAAAGAAAGAGACTAAGAAGGCGGTGAGTGAGTCGAGGACTAAAGCTTTTGATGGATTATACCAATCTTTAGGCACCAAAGCTGGGGAAAAAGCTATTTACCGACTTGCTAAAGGTCGAGAAAGGAAGACAAAAGACTTGGATCAAGTGAGATGCATTAAGGACGAAGAAGGTAATGTCTTGGTTAAAGAACAAGACATACAAGAGAGATGGAAGAACTATTTTCACAAATTATTTAATGAAGGTTACGAGATTTTAGCATGTGGAGATGAGCTGAACATGCGAGAGGATGACCAAAATTTCACCTTTTATCGCAGAATTCAAGAAAAGGAAGTGAAAGAAGCATTGATACGAATGGATAGTGGTAAAGCAGTTGGGCCAGATAGTATACCTATTGAGGTTTGGAAGGGTCTAGGTGATAAAGGCATTGGTTGGCTCACAAGGTTTTTCAACAAGATATTGAGGTCAAAGAAGATGCCGGAAGAATGGAGGAGAAGCACCCTAATCCCGATTTATAAGAATAAAGGGGATATACAAAATTGCGCCAATTACAGGGGGATTAAACTCATGAGTCATACTATGAAGTTATGGGAAAGGGTGATTGAGCGGAGACTAAGAAAAGAAACCAGCATTTTAGATAATCAATTTGGTTTTATGCCCGGAAGGTCGACCATGGAAGCAATTTACTTGTTGCGGCGTTTGATGGAGCAATATCGGAGGGATCAAAAGGACCTACACATGGTTTTCATTGACTTGGAGAAGGCGTACGATAGGGTACCCAGAGAGATTTTGTGGAAAGCCCTAGAGAAGAAAGGGGTTAGGATTGCCTATATTCGTGTTATCAAGGACATGTATGAAGGAGCTATGACTAGTGTGAGAACACATAGTGGGTCCACAGAAGATTTTCCTATAACTATAGGACTACACCAAGGGTCAGCTTTGAGCCCTTATCTGTTTACCTTGGTCTTGGATGTACTCACGGAACACATTCAAGAGCCAGCACCGCGATGTATGCTGTTTGCAGATGATATTGTCCTAGTGGGTGAGTCCAGAGAAGAGCTAAATGGGAAGGTGGAAACTTGGAGACAAAATTTAGAAGCGCATGGCTTTCGTTTAAGCAGAAGTAAGACAGAATACATGGAGTGCAAGTTCAATAAAAGGCGGAGCACTACTAACTTAGAGGTAAAAGTTGGGGATAATGTCATACCACAAGTCACTCGGTTTAAGTATCTTGGATCCATTATACAAGAAGATGGGGAGATAGAGGGAGATGTAAATCACCGGATTCAAGCAGGATGGTTGAAATGGAGGAAAGCTTCGGGTGTGTTATGTGATAAAAAGGTACCACTCAAGTTAAAAGGAAAATTCTATCGTACCGCGGTTAGACCAGCAATGTTGTATGGGACTGAGTGTTGGGCGGTCAAAAGCCAACACGAGAATAAACTAAGTGTAGCTGAGATGAGAATGTTGAGATGGATGAGTGGCAAGACTAGGAAAGATAAGATCAGGAATGTTACCATCAGAGAGGGAGTTGGGGTGGCACCTATTACAGAAAAGATGGTTGAATCTCGACTTAGATGGTTTGGGCATGTATGGAGGAGACCTGCAGATGCCATGGTTAGGAGAGTTGATCATATGGAGGGAAGCCTAGTTGTTAGAGGCAGAGGAAGACCTAGAAAAACTATAGGTGAAACTATTAAGAAGGATTTAGAGGCGAATGGTTTCACTAGAGATATGATTCACGACAGACCACTATGGCGTCGTTTGATCCATGTAGCCGACCCCACCTAGTGGGATAAAGGCTTGTTGTTGTTGTTGTTGTTGACTCATTTATAAACAACGATATATCAACTTCTTAGGTTTAAGAATGGCAATTGAAAATTTTGATGAGAGAGAAAATAGGATAGAAAGAGCTTTCAAGATCCATCAATGGGACATCTGTTCTGTCATTTAGAGAAGAAAGGTGATGTTTGGATGTAGACTTTGTGTGCGTGCCATTCGTTAACCGAGTTTAAACGGTGACCAAATTGAAAACAAACAGAACGTGCACTATCATTTATGTTGAAAAATATTATGTTAACCAAGAATTTAAAAAAACAAAAAAAAGGACAAACACGTTGAACTTTTTGGTAATTAAGCCCCAAAGAAATGAAAAATCACTTAAACAAGCGTAAAATTGTAGGAGTTAACTTCTCTGCCGCTTTTTTTGTCTTAAATTCAAGAAATCCAAACCCCTTGCATATGTTACTCCATTCTTCAAATTTAAGGTCAACTACAGTGGCCATAGGAAAGAATGCCCCCCTAGAAGAGAAAACACAATAACATAAAGGGGGAAAAAAGATAAGAGAAGAAAAGAAAAGGTTGATTTTTCCAAAAAAATTTAAAGTTCACAAGAATATTACTTACACGTCAGATGTTTGGGTGTTTTCGGCTAAATTTCCCAAGTGAACTCTCACCCTTGGAAGCTGTGCAACATTTATAATAATTAAATCACAATTATTTTCACCAACAAGCAAAAAGGTGGATGCTTAATGTAACTATAAAATTACATAGAAAATTAGGGAAAACAGCATTCAAATTATAAATAATAGTTAATGCATGCAGCAAAACAATAATTGCATGTTTTCAGGAGTTTATGATCTTTTCTTTGAGTTGGAATTGTGGGTATTTTGGTCAAACATAAATCAGTTCCAATATGAGGTGGCGTGTTGTGGATTAATTCCAACAAAATTCCCTAAATTGCATGAGAAAAAATGTCGTAAGGTGTCACCGTAAACCCGTAGTCTATGTGAATCAAAAGTACACGGTCAAGTCATGATTCTTACCAAAATTGGTGGCTGGCCGGTCAAATTATAAGCATACATCTAATTTGAGTTTAACCTAAGAAGATAACTCATCTTAACCATTATTGGAACATTGACCATTTAAATACTCTCATAAGTCATAATACCACATAATTAGACTGGAGCGAGGTGGATTTGGGTCCTAGAGTACAAGCAAGAGGGACGGGTTTGGATAATTCAATACAAAAGCCGCCTCGAGTTGGGTTTGGCTTTGGCAAAACCTGATCCGTTACCACCCCCATCTAAAAGCCTTACATACACAAGCAAAACCATGGTCAACTCAAGTAAGTGGGATGCTTAGAATCTGCCATCCGAGCCAGCAATTTCATTAAAAATAATAATGATTTGGCCGCGTACGATTGGTTGCATAAACCTAGGGGTTTACGGTGACACCTTACCAAAAAATTTCTCAGTGTAAATACTCCTATACCCTAAAAATCAATAATCAAATCACATGATTTTGATAATAATAAGTTTTTAC
Source organism: Lonicera japonica (assembly GCA_021464415.1). Taxonomy (NCBI): domain Eukaryota; kingdom Viridiplantae; phylum Streptophyta; class Magnoliopsida; order Dipsacales; family Caprifoliaceae; genus Lonicera; species Lonicera japonica. The sequence continues at coordinate 80,535 of JAKCWG010000918.1, forward strand.
TCCAATCAAATCTCATTATAGTTACACGAAAATACTAGAACTAAAATTTGTCGTTAAACTAAAACAGGGAATATCTATTACCTTCTTTTGCGATTGTTTCTTTGGTTGTTGTGTTTGTTTCCTTTTGAGACACTTTCTTTTTCCTTGTGCAGCACTGCTAAAACCGAGCAACTTCTTGGTCGACAACATTGTGCAAGTTTTAACGCCTATGAAAACATGTGAAATACAAGTTGTTGCAAGTATATATTTGGAGCCTAAAAGTCGGTTCAGAACTCAAATAAAGAAAGAAATTGCACGCACATGAAAGAAAACCCAACTGTCACTCAATATCATCATAATTTGAGGGCTCAAAAGAGTGATAGGAGAAGCACCACGTAGGGCTCAAAATCGTATAAGCCAACAGATGTATATGAATTTTTATTTTTTTTTGGCTATGTATCATCTGAAAAGAATGGAAAAGTGTTTTCGCAAATGAAACCATTCTATTAGCACTCACCTTCTTAGAGTTTAGACTACTCGACCTCATCGAAATTTAGTTCAATTCACATTACCCTAAGCCTTTAGGCTTTAGATGTTATATATAGATGTAGGGATTTTCTTATGATCTTTTCCTCTATTTACATGTTTTCAGAAACATTTATTAAAATTTTGACCCCCTACCTTAAACTCTCCATCAATTTGTGATCATATTATCCCAATTTCTAATATGCTAATTGTCTCTAAGTTGAGTGAATTTTGAAAAATCCTAAGAAACTAAAAAGACAAACAAATAGATACCAAGCGTGTAAATATGCACGAGAAAGAAAATAAGAAAATAAGAATATAAAATCTTATATGCCATTGGAAATTGAGGACTCCAAAAATGAACTTCATATATAGCCTAATCACCATTATTTATTGCCAATTAATCAAATCCTAGCATGCATATAAAATACTAAATTAACTCAGCTCAAATCAAAAGGTATTAAATATAATCACAACCAAAAATAGAAAATGGTAATAAAGAAGAAAAAAAGGGGGTCGAACGCATAAACAGAAACAGAGAGTATTTTAGGGTTTGTTGTTGGTTATTAAAGTTATTATCAAATCAATTTATACACACATAGATGAGTGAAACAAAGAAGGCTAACATTAATTTGTAAAAATGAAGCATATATATATAAATAAATATATCAAATCAATCACAAAATTAATCTAAAAGATATCAGATCCTGCAATATGTATCAAAGCAATATATACACACATATATGAGTGAAACATTTATTTAGATATATATATATATATATGCACGCAGAGAGAGAGATAGACGGGAGAGAGAATTACAGAGAAAGAGAGAGACGATGTATAGGAGGCAAAGGGGGGATACGCAGATGGACAGTGGAAGAAGGAGCAATGGCGATGGCGGCGATGGCGATGGCGATGGAAATACTACTCTCGGGAGAGTTGAGTTGAGGCGGTGAGTGAATTTCCACAAAGAAAGAGAGAGAGAGAGAGAGAGTACTACTACTAGTAGTAATATAAATATAATAATAACTATATTTATAATGTTTTGCTCAAAAAGCGTAATTTGAATTTTGTATTTTTCAAAAATCAGTGGCTAAAATTTGGGCTTGTTTTTCGGCTGAGACTGACATTTTCGGCTGTGTGTCTATCTGTCTCTTGAGTGGACACAGACACACGTGATAGAGAAAGAGTAGGGGGCAAGCAAGTTAAAATTAGGGACAATTAAAAAAAAAATTTATTAAAAACAGATTTTCACACTAAAATAAAAAAATAATTTTTTGTAAATAGAAGGCCTATTTGGGGCTTTTAGTTTAAAGGACAAAAATAGAATTATCTATTTACTCAAAAACGCATCTTTTAAGTCAATTATTTGAAGGACAAACTTCTTGCATAAGGACATATTTTAATTTGAAGGACAATTATAAATATTGTATTTAATAAATAAGAAAAATATAAACTAAATTTGAAAATTCCAACAGTGCCCTTCACTCGAATTTAATTCTAATTTAAATTCAAATATTTAAAAGTGAAAAATATCTATAATATAATCAAAATACAAATTCAAATTTAAATTTAGAAGATAAATGTCAAAACAATCAATTAAATTTAAATTTAAAATTCAAATTATCTATAATAACAACAAACATTAAATGCATATGATAAGTCAACCCATCCAAAAATATTCAAACAATAACAAGTTAATCCATCAAAAATTCAAAATTAAATACATGAAGAAGTAGCAGGCATACAAACGAAGAACATGCATAGCAGACATTTTATACAACAAAGAAGAGGCATATAAACAGTACAACAAACATTTTATACAATAAAGAATAGACATAGCAGACGTTACAAATTTTATCGGGCATATAAACAGATGAAAATTTTATCAGGCATTGCAGGCATATAAATAGACATTTTTCCTCTAAGTTGAAAATTTTATCAAACATTACAAATCAAAATATATTTACATAGATGAAAAACTTAAATTACAAATTTTCTTAGAAAATCAAATTAAAACTAGGAAAAGGTAAAAAACATGCAATCTTTTTATACCTTGAATGCCATAAAATTCATCTTTTTGCCACTCCTCGATCTCCTCCACAACCAAGTCACGCACACACATCAAAGGTTCCCGGAGCATCCTCCGGCTGTTGGCTCGCCGGAGGAAATGAGTGGCACCGCAAAGGCTCAGAGCTCGGCGGATTCTGAGGCTCCGGCCGGGGAAGTTGGTCTCAGATGCGGAGCTAGTGAAGAAGGGAGTGGTGTCGATGTCGTCGATAGGAAAATGAGAGGATCTCGCTGTCGACATGGAGGGAAAAAATCGGATTGAAGTGAGGTGAGGGAATTAAGATTGGTGTGTTTAGATTTGGGGAAACATGATAACTAAAAACCCTAGGTTTTGATTAGATTGGTTGTGGGGGAGGGAGTTATTTGAAATCGAGGGTGGGGGGGGGGGGAGGGTGAGTTTTAATTTAGGTGGATGAATCTAAAAAATGAGGAATTGAATTAGAATTTGGACTCTTTATATATTGAAAATAATAACTAATATATAAGAAGGGTAAAATTGATAAAGTACATGAAAATAATAATATCATTATAATTAAAAATATCAAAAAATAAAATGTCCTTTAGACATAAAATTGTCCTAATTCCAAAATATTGGATCTTAAACAATAGCTCAAAACTTCTTGTCCTTGAGTAGATCGGTTTAAAAAATATTGGACCTGTGACTAATTTTCTATTTTTATTTTATTGATAATATGACATGTGTTTTTTTTTTCATTGTAAAATGGCATCCCAACTCTTAAAATAAACTAAAAAATACCAATATGCATTAAAATATGGACTGTAATATGAACTTTGCAGTCTATATTTCACTGCAATATGAACTTTGCAGTCCTTATTTTTGGTGCAAAGTTCATATTGCAGTCCATATTTTACTACAATGTGAACTTTGCAATCCATATTTCTAGTGCAAAGTTCATATTGCAGTCCATATTTCACTGCAATATGAACTTTGCAGTCCATATATTTTGTGCAAATTTCATAAAGAGGGGTAATTTAGGTAATATATAACATGTTTTTATTAATTAAATGATATTTAAATTTATTCAAATACCTTAATTTAAAATATAAAATAAAATAGGCCTCTTACACTAATTACCAATTAAAAATAAGCCCTTCATTCAAAAAAATATTATTCATTGGATTTTTTGTAAAAATCAATGTGTAATAAGACCTTCTACCTAATTTCTAGTTAAAACTATATACCTATTCCTTTTATTTTTATTTTTTTTTTTTCTTAATTTTTTTTTTTTTTTTTGAGTAATGATATATCTCCATTTTTTCATAATAAATTGAGATAATGGGTTATAAGGTCTCGCTCTGTAATGTTTTATAACTCAAATGACGGACTCATGTTTAATAAAGGGAAGTAGTACCAATTTCATAATTTGGTTTTATAATAATGACACTTTTCATAATATTAATTTATTTTAAAGAAAATGATAAATGTTGATGGACAAAAATACCATACTATATCATTTATTCTAATTATATAAAAGATATATTATTCTCTCTTACATACACATAGTTTAGAGAGAGAAAATAAAAAACAAGGAAAAAGAGAAGTTGTCTCACCAATAATCTCACCTCTTCCACCACCACTACCACCACCACCAGAGCCGGTCCTGGCCAGTTTTAGGCCCTGGGCAAAATTTTAAAATGATACCCTCTTATAAATAAATATATTTATTTTTTATATTAAAAAAATAAATAAATTTTATTTTAATGAAAATAATTTTTATTCCACCAAAAACACATTATAATTAAGAATTCAAAATGTTTACAAGTTTTATTTTAAAATATACGAGTTTACTTGCCATCAAAACCAATACAACGAATAATTCAAACACTTATATGCTTCATCTTTGGTCTTCATGTGCATTTCATCTTACAAAAAACTTCTAGATTATGATACTATATGATAAAACGTACTTACAAAATAAAAGTAACAATAAAATTTCGACCAAACCAATAATTTAAAATGACCTTTTCTTGCATTTTTAGCAATAAAATAATCAATTATATCTTCATCGTCATGATTATCATTTTCAATGCATAAAATTGCTAATTCTTTCAATCTATATTGACTTATAGTGGTTTACAATTAAGATTTTAACAATTTTAATTTGGAAAAACTCAAATTCGTAGATGTTTCAGTCACATGTAAAGTCAATAATAATTTTTAAACTGAGAAATTATATATATATATATATATATATATGTTTTGCAGTCTTCATAATTTTAATGGATGTCCATGATTCATTTTTTTCATATGATTCACTTGTTAGCCTTAATTGCAATACTAGTAATTCTGAACAAAAGTATTTTTCATTAACATAAAAAACATTAACTTTTAAAGTAATTTCAAAATTTATGCAAGATCTTCTCAATTCATCGTCATCCAATGAAACTAACTTTATTGCATTAAACAAGAATCCAAACATTGATCGAAAAAATTGCAATTGTTTTCTTAAAAAGATACCTTATTAATTAAATATTTTTTACATATATATACACATATTAAAAAAATTGGTACCCCTCCTCACTTTTTGGCCCTCGGCGGTCGCCCTACCTGCCCTGCCCCAGGGCCGGCTCTGACCACCACCACCACCAACACCAACACCACCTGAATCTCCGATCGTATCACCTAGTGGAGCGAGCACCTTTCTCATCTTCATCATCATCATCATCATCATCATGATTTTTTTGTTTTTCCATGAAGAAATTTTGTTTACTTGGTGGTAGGAAAAAAAAATCCACAAAAAATATAGAAGGATGGAGGATATCTACTCATACAATGAGCAACATCTCTCACCTTATTTTTTTATCTTTTCACACAAATTAACTAAATTTATTTTTATTTTTCATTTTTGCAATCAAACGGAGCCTAAGTATTCAATTAATTATATCAGTTTTGCCTTGCACAAATATTTAAAGATTCTACTTGATTACTTGTACAAAGTGCTGAACCAAACTACAAATGCCATAATTTTCACACATACATAAATTAAAACAGACATATTTTAATTAAAAGAGTGATTTTTCTTACGGGAATTACGAAGTCGATCAATAAAAATAAATAACATAAATTGAGTTCAAACTAAGAGGGGAGTTGCAGAAATTAAGTTCTGAAAACACAACATAAATTGAATAACCGGGGGACAACTCAATCTTCCTCGCAAATCATTCATCGACTAAAATCACCTCAACCAACGACCACAGATCTTCCACAACGTACATGCGTGACATTAACGCTGAAAACGAGCACCCATTGCGTCCGCAGTTGAACGCACCCGAGATGCAGGAAAGAAAGAAATTGAGTCAATAAATTAAAACTAGTATGAGCTCGCCCATCATATATATCCGATCCGGTTGGTCCAAACATCCAAATCTAGTAGAGATTTCAATTTGTACAATGGAACTTTTTTAATGCATCTACACAATTTTGTTCCTCGACCAGTTCATTTCGAAAAAAATAAAAATAAGAATTATAACTCATCCCACAATATTTTAACACATTCATAGATTCACGATCTCGATCTCTATGAACCAAAACTAATTAATTAGAAGAATTTACAGTGGTGTCAAATATATTGATCCAACGCTTACACAATATTAACTCTTTTAGTTCCAAAATCATAACAAAATGATGCATCATTAGATTATCTTACTCTTTAAATTAAATGATTAGTTCCAAAAAGTTAGCATTTTAAACCTAAATTTCTTAAACAATAATGAATCTATGTCAATAAATATATACATTCATGATTCATGGTGTGTAGTACTAATAATGTGAAGACAAAAAGCTTGCTGATAGAAAAGTAATTAAATAAAAGTAAATTTATGAAAGGAAATCAACAATTGAATGTCCCGGTTTAGTTACAAGCCTAGCTCTTTCGCTAAATAAATTAAAGAAGCATAATAAATATCTATTAATTCATATAAATATGACATATTACTAAAAGAACACATAATAATTGTATTAAAAGCCTCTACAATTTTAAAAGAAAAAATTGAAGGGAAAACATTGGGAGCATACCTTCATTCATAGGCGACTAACAAATCGAGGCTCAGAAGAATTTGGCATATCAGGTGCAGGTAAAACGGAAATTCTTCGTATATACGCCACTCCATGTCTGACGTACAATAGAAATTAAGCTATCATTACATATAGAACACGTTTAGAATATATGAATGTAATATATATATATATATATATATATATATATGTATATGTGTGTGTGTGTGTGCGTGAAGAAAGAGAGAGAAACACATACATATGACTTACATCGCCATTTGGAGAACAATGAATGAACACGTTGCAGATGAATTTTATGAAACCAGCTAATGTGTTTTTATATGGGCGGTTGTCCTGAGTTCCGCTTGCTGGATCGCCATCCATTATGTCCGTTAAAAAATGTATCATTATCAAAGCGCCTCCAGAAACCATGGGGATACTTCTTCTTGAATCTAAAGGAAGTCATGGCTTTAAGCTGGCGAGACGTCATTTTATTGAAGGGATCATAAGCTTGCCGATAATGAAGATGTGACGCCCTGAGTGATGAGTACTCCCTTGTGTGGAGGAATGGTAGCTCAAAGGGGGCATCCCACACCGGAAGTTGGGGAATCCTTGGAGACCCATATAAGTAAGATATGGTCGCTAATTAAGTACGAGGCCTTTTGGGTAGCTAACTGGCTTCGGATCCCATAAGAACTCCGAAGTTAAGCGAGTAGTGGGCCAGAGCAATCCCAGGATGGGTGACCCCCTGGGAAGCTGGTCGTGAGCTCCCAAAAACAAAGCCGTGAGGGTAGATGTCCTGGGGCTGAGGCCTGGCTAGGACGCTACCCAGAGCGGACAATATCGTACTGAGGTGGGACCGGGTCATTAAAAATTATTAAGGAGGATGAAATTTATTAAGGAGGGGAGATTGTAACACCCGGTTTAATCATCTCTCGCAAAATCACGGCCTAAGTCGCGTGTAAGGCAAATTCGGGCTCCGGATGGCCAAATTGGGTTCTGTAAAGGTTGGTATGATTTGGAAACTTCCAAATAAGTCATATTAATATATTTAAGTGTGTTATAATGACCATAAGTTGTTTCGGGTGGCTCGGTCGAAAATCGGGTTAAAAAAATCACAAGTTTCGATCCTACGCGATTGATGATTTTTGCCCAACTTTGGAAGACCATAACTTCCTCATAAGAACTCCAAATGAGTCCCTGTTTTCTGCCACGTCTTCATTTCAATGCCCTCTACAACTTTAGTGTTTTGGCCGAGACCTAATTCCAACTCCTTGATGCCCAAAAGTGCGTGCGAAGTCGAGATGTTGACCAAAAACTGAAGGAGGCAGAAAGTAAGCCATGGAGTCGACTCCATGGGTAAGTGGGGAGTCGGCTACATGGTTCTGGCGAGATTTTTTATATTTCTTCATCTCATTTCTTCCTCATTTCACCCCAACCATTGGAGAGTCTTTAGAGAGAGAGAGAGGGGCGAATTTGAGGGGATGAAGAGGGATTGTTCAAGGCCTCTTATCCTACAACAAATCCATGTCATCATCATCATCTCCATCATCATCTTCATCTCCTCCTTCACCTCCATCCACTATAGCTAGGGTTTTTGAGCTCAAATTGGGGATTTTCGCATCTACGCGATTTCAGCTCGATTCTTCCGCAATACTTCGAGGGATTGACCCTCTTAAGGTGGGAACAATAGTATTCAAACTTCTTTTCAAGTGATTACAACATATTTACACCAAATCAAACTAAACCTAGGTTTTTGCTACCTATATTGCACATTCATGGGGTTTGGGTTGATTTCTCCCATTTCTTTGATTGATTTGGACTTGATATACATATAAATGGTGGATTATACTAAAAACCCCAATTTCTATCTTAATTTCCTAAAGTTTGGTATGAAACCCCTATATAAGGATATGATTATGAACTATATACTATGATACGCATATATGCAATGCGATACATGATTTTATAAGTATGTTTTGGGACAAAGTGCATATATTGGTGGTATTGTTGTTGTATTTTTAGCTATAAACCATATTTATGAGATTTTCTACTTACCTAGCCAGTCCGTAAGTATGCTGGTCAAATATATATATATGTTTTGAATAAACCAAGTTTTTAAATCATATTGGGAGGCTAATTGGGAACTCGTATCCATTGTTTTATTGTGTTAGACTTGGCTTGGGGCCAAATTGATAAAAATATGTGAAACCTCCCAAACTAAGGATTTTTCTGGTTTCCTTTATTAATTGACGGACTTGGCAGATCTTGTACAACCTTAACAACAATACCACTACGTGTTTTACAAAGTGTGTAAGTACCCATAACATGGATGGATATACATATATACGAGTTATACGAATATACATGGAATATATGTATTTGCATAACTGTACATGTTGGATTCTATATTCTTGTGATTTCATTGATTTGATGTATTTATGATTATTTTGATTTTACATCGGATGGTCACACCGTTCGTACTAGATAGATGGTGATTACCGGTAGCGTATAGCCTTGGTGGCTACGTGAGTATTATTGTAGCGTGCGCCTTTATGGCGGCGTGAGGTAGCGTATGCCTGTGTGGCTGCGTGAGGTAGCGTATGCCTGTATGGCTGCGTGAAGTAGCGTCTAGGTGGACCTGGTAGGTGGTCCCTGCCTTGGGCAGAAGAAACCGAGTGCCGGCTATCTCTGTACAGTAGATATATGAAAATCCTAGACGTGAGTTGATATATGTGATTGATGTGATAGATCTAGTCGCGGTGTTGTGGCTTATGTAGTACGATGATGTATATGTATACGTACATTGCTTTTCTTGTACTTTGGGTTGGGGGCATTATATATACATTTCACGAAAGGTTTCCCTGCATTAGCTGCTTCACATGTGTATATGTATTTATATTTGTATATACAAAGAGAAATGTGACTTCTTACTGAGAAGCAGCACATAAACTATTTTCATTAAATTGCATTGCATGGCATGCATGATTTCTAACCTATTTTCCTATACAAACTCTTATAGTTCCCACTGAGCCCGTTTGGCTCACTCCCATTTTCCAAACTAGGTTTTGCAGGTATCACCGGGGAATGGTGCGCCATCGAGTCTAGATAGCTCTGAAGATTGGATTACCAAAGTCGTGGGAAACGACTTGTGTCTTCTTTGTTTAAGTATTTGTATGAGATTGGAACCCTAATAAAGGGATCGCTTTGTAATGTATGGTGCCTTTTATTTAACAAGTTGTTGACAGATGTGGAGATATTATTTTAAGTTAAACGTATGTTATTTGACAGGAAATGGTTTTAGTAATAATTCAAACTCCACATGCCAGAATTTCTTTTAAAATGATTTTATTACTTGAGCCTGTTGGTGATATAAAATTTTAAGTTTGACACCTGATCACCCGTCGTCGCGTACGACTCCGTGGCTAACCGGGTCCCGGAGGTACAAACCTCTAAACGGAATTTCAGGGCGTCACAGAAGATCAATCATAAAATGTCGTCTCCTTGTGAAACCTCATAAGCAATAGTGCTTGTGGATCTGGTCGATCTACATATCTGAATGTATAGATTGATATAGATACACGTCCAAGAATTAAATCTATAATTATTAATCTAATAATAACAATAATTAATAGTGAAATTTGAAAACATATATAATCTATCTTGGATTTAGTGAGAGAAATACTAAGTAAATCTTACTCCAAAGGTTCTCTTAACAGTTTCAAAAAGTTCATCAGCTCAGGCGAATTTGATAATGAAATGTCAAGGAGAAAAAAGGCAGAATGCACTTTCTCGATAAGATTTTCCAATCTGGTATAATCCCTTTTCCTTAAATAATCAAAGTCTAAAAAAAAATGTAAGATAATGTACGTATTAAATTTTGTTTTAAGGTCCACAATAAACAAGATTATATATGGGCCCGCCAGTAATTCGCGGAGTGTTGGGCTATTATTTGCCATGATATATTCTTGAACTTAAAAAGAAAAAAAGGGTTTCAACCAACAAATAAAGAACAAATTAAGAAGAAGAAAAAAATACTACCTCAAGAATTTCTTCTTTTTAACACAAACACAATCCGGCCACCTAAACACTTCACGACTAACAGATACGATTACAAATCCGTATTTGAATAAATATGTCCTAATACGAGTAATTTTTTTTTTTATTATGTTGTAATGAATATTTAACTTTCCAAGAATTTCAGTGGTACATTGTTATATAGAGATGTGGAGTGATGGACAATGTTCTAAAAGGCGTTAGGTGGACCTAGGGCGGTGAGCTAGTGCTTAGTGAGCCTAGGCGGTTAGGGGCCAAGAGGACTTTTTTTAATTATATTTTTAATTTTTAAATATATCTAAAATTATATATACAAAATAAAATACTGAAAAATCATCAAATTAAACATAGTACTCAAATAAACATAAAAAGAAATTCAAATGTTCAATTAACAAATATACCACCAAATTACGAATGTCAAAGTTCAAACCTATTAATTAAGAATTGCAAAGAAAAGAAAATACAAAGAGAATATTCAAACCCTAATTGTATATTAGTTATAAGGTAGCATGGTGTGTTTATAAATTATAACTAGTCTAAGTAAGCTCTTCTTGAACATCTTCTAGCGATTGCAATTGTTGGCTAAAGTTTTGTTTCAATCGGAAGAATGAAAGATGAATTTACTTATGATGATTGATAGATTATATCCATTTTTTTAAATAGTAATTTTTAAAAAAAAAAGAGAAAGAGACTTCTCTTTTAAAACAGGAAAAAAAATAAGTCTATCTGACTAATTTCCGCCTAGACCCGCCCAGCTCATTTAGATACCTGCTTAAGTCCGTCTAATTTATTTTAGCGTCTAATCATCAACCTTGATATAGATTAAAACGTTCAAACACCGCTTAGTGCCTAAGCGCTACCTTTTAGAACACCGGTGATGGAGAAGATTGAGTCAACGAGTGATGTAGTTAAAAAAGAAATATCAAGAAAATAGAAGTGATAGAGACGTTGGTTGCAATTACTCTGATGCTCTGAAGCCCATTAATTTATCATTGCGTAGAATCACACATCACACTCACCAAATCTTTTTCACAGACCATTAATTTTTATTTCCTTTTTGTCCTTTTTAATCGCAAAATTAAGTTTGCTGAGTTTTTTATGTCAAAAAAAAAAAATTAAATAAATTGTTAGTCCAAAAAAAATTTGCACCTACAAAAGTTCAAATTGACAGCCCGTCAATATACCACTCTCATAGTAACTCTACTTTTAGTCTCCCTCACTATCACTCAACAATGCTCTAATTTTTCAGTATCTCTCAAATAAATAATCTTATTTTTATTATATAATGTAAAAACAATTATTTTAAAATTAGTATTTGCTTAAAATTGTAGAAGTAATCAATGTGAATAAAGGTCAAAAAAACAAAATATAATAGTATTAATAATAATGTGTTTGACATATTTAGCATTCTTTATGCATAAGAATGGTTAAAATTACAATAATAGCACATCTTTTGGCCATAAAATATAGGAAAAAATAGCACACGTTAATTATATTATATAAAAAATTTGTATGAAAATTTGTATCTAATTTAATATAGTTATAATTTAATTTCTTTATTTATTAATACCGGTATATGTTAAAATTATCCTAAAATATAAAGAGTAAAATGAAATAAGTAAAAATAAAAAGTAGAGGCAATAAAATCAGATACAACGCATTTATATATGTGTGTGCAGTTTCTAAAATTTTTAAAAATGTTTTTTCAGTTTTTTTTAAATTTTCATACCAATTGCATATTGACGTGTGTACACACTATATAAAATTGAAAACCACAAACATAAAACAACGAATTTTTTTTTTTTTTTTTTCTGTCTTAGAGCATCTCTAACGTAATATATAACTAAAATTGAATAATCAAAAAGATTTTTGATTACCTATTTAGTAAGTTATTAAAGTTAATAATGTAGGCATCTCCAATAATTATTTTTTCTCAATAACTAAATTTGTGGGATCTATTATATTGATTAGTTACAATTAATCAATTTGAATTTTGTTTCAAAAAAAGTAGGAAAAGATTATTTAAATTTGAAAATATTCTCTTTTACCTAATAAAATTACTGTGTCCCTCATTTTGGTTATTAAAGAATGTTGTTAACTTTGATTATAAAGAGAGTAGATTTAATTATTAGTTAAAAGGTTGCTAACATTTGACTATACCGTTAGGGTAATATTTTTAGTCAATATCGTTAAAATTAATTATAATTATTATTTTGATTATACCATTGGAAATACTCAAATATAAACAAACTATACGAAAAATTAAGGTAGTTTTTTGTACATTAATTTAGGTGACTGCTATTTACACACTATTAAATACTTAATTTTATTCCATATTTTATTTGCCTGATAACAAGTAAGTGTATTTTACTCGCTCGATAACAAGTGAATACAAGTGCATATTACTCGCTCGATGACAAACGAAATTAAGGCATTGAGTTTACTCCCTTGTCATCAAGCGAGTAACATACACTTACTTACCTATTATCAGACGAATAACATACATTTACATGTTTATCATCAAACTAATAACATACATTTTACGACTACAAGGCACAATTATAAATCCATATATTATTAAACATGGTGAAAAAAATTTCTAGTATGATGTAATGAATATTTAACTTCCCAAGAATTTCAGCGGCGCATATTGTCATATAGGGATGGGGCATGAAAGAGAAACCTGAGAGAAATGCGTGCGTCAGCGAGTGATGTAAATAAGAAAGAAATATCAAGAAAATACAAATGATAGAGACGTTGGTTGAAACAAAGTAGAAATAAATATTAGCTGTTCCTTTGCTGCTTTAATTTGATGCTCTGAAGCCCGTTTAATTCACCATTGCGTAGAATCACATTCCACATTCACAAAATCTTTTTGACAGACCATTCATTTTTATTTTTGTCTTTTTTAATCGTAAATGTAAACATGCCGTTAGTTCAAGACAATTTTTATTATTATATTATAGATCAATTTAAATTTTATTTTAATTTTATAAATTAGAGTGTAAATTTTTTAGTTCATTTGTATTATTATAACTTCTTTTAAGAAATTTAATTAAATATCTTATAAATGTAAAATATTATTAATTTGAGCCAGTAAGAAGAGTGCTGTCCGGTGTCTAAATCCAATTGATGTAATTCCAAACAAAAAAATAATACTAATTTGATAAATACTTTGACATACGTGATATATTTCAAGCCAAAATCTTAATAAATAAATTAAACAAGTGAGTTGTTTTAGTTAGGAAGACATCCACTCAGATTACCAAAGGGGGTTTTGGGGTATTTTTTTGTATTTGTAATTTAAAGAAGAGATTTAGAACTCATTTTCTTTTTCTTTTTTCTTAAATTTTTTTTAATAAATATGTTACAAGTGGAAAATTTAAAATTTTATTATAAAGAATATACAATTTTTCAACGTGAGTTACAAAATTTGAGTTATTGAGTGACTAAAATCTTTTTAGAGTCAGTTAATTTATTGTACGTTGAATATATTTGAAGTGGCATTTTCCCTTGATAATTTGATTTGACACTATAATATTAAGTTATTTGCTTATCATACAAAATCGTATGTTTAATCAGGGATTAATGAAGATAATTATGGTTTTGTAGCACAGTACTCGAGGAGATGCTAGTCACAGAGTAGCTGTATTGCCTTTGGCATCTTAGCTATTTGGACTATACTAAAAATTAGCTGTTCCTTTGTTGCTTTAATTTGATGCTCTGAAGCCCATTAATTCACCATCTAATTATAAGAAATTCGAGGAGGGGCTAATTAATTTTAGTAAATAGGTATCTAAATTGAAAGAAGCCCAAGCTCAAGCCCAAACGTAAAAGAATATCTAATTTTATTTTTGTCACTATTTAAATTATTAATTAGAAATAAGAAAATGGGCTCATTACTAAAAAAATAAAATACATATGGGCTTATTAATTTAGTAAAAAGATAATTTAATTTTAAAAAGGTCAAGCCCAACAATAAACGAATATACAAATGAGAAATTAAATATAACGTAATGGATTTATTTAAATAAAATATTAGAAAAGGGGTTTATTATTTTAATAAAAACGTATTTAATTTTTCAAGAAACCCAAACCTAAACATAAAATGATATTTAAATGACCAATAAAAAGTGAGAAAACAGGCTTTAATTAGATAAAGAGCTTATTAATTTTAGTATAAATATATTTAATTTGATATGAGGATTGGCCTAAGCGGTAATAATAATAATAATAATAATAAGTTATTTAATTTTCAATGTCCAAGCCCAACGGTAAAATAATATTTAAATAATAAATTAATTTAAGAAAATTAACTTATCTAATCAAAAGTTAGATAAAGAGGATATTAAAACACTTAAAGAACTTAAAGGTCTGCTATATTATGTGAGGCCCACTATTATTCATCTCCCTTTATATTAGTCTCGTCCAACCCACGGTGCCAAGTTACATGAAGACTAGTACTTTTGTCTGGTTTTTCTTTTTTTCATTTTTTTCTTTTTTTTTTGGGAAGGGGGTAAAAAATTGTTCAAGTCAGTTTACAAACACTTCGATTAATTTTTTCTCTAGGAAATCTTAAAAGCGTCCCCCATATCAACTTGGTGCATTTAGGAGTTTTGAAACTCCTAAACTGCGCCTCTAAAAAATCAAACCCTGGTTGACAACTTCACCTAAGATAAATGGGATTTGTTAATCCTAGTTGACAACTTCACTTAGAATAAATGGGATTCGTTAATCCCTACTTAGTGGAATAAATAATATGTCCTTATATCCAATCACTACGTCAAATCTATCACCAAGTAATAGAGAGTTTAAAGGCGCTCACCCGAATCTAAATTAGTCTTCAAGTCACACCAGGAAAGAGAATGGGAGGATTTCTATTATTATGCTAAAAAGGCAGAAACTTGAACCTTCCTTTCCAAAGAAAAATACAATCTCCGAAAACCAAATAATAAACCAAATTTGACGAATTAAGATACCTAATACCAAAACCCAGACCGCACCCCCACACTTTTTGTCTTCTGGTCGGAACTGACCCAACTGATCGGTCGGTTTCAGTCTGTTTTTCCTTTTTACGGTACTTTTTGCGGTACTTCACAACGGAGCACATTAGCACTGTATTTGGATCAGATGTAGTTAAATAGACGGGCACTCCTAATTCAAGTTTAGTTATATATGTATAGTCAGTGGTGAAGCCAAGATTTCTCTGTGGGGTGGGCTAGGCTAAAAAGAATATGCGGGGGTTTGTGCCCCCCAAAAAATTTTTAGGAGTTATTTTAAAATATTTACCAAATATTGATTTAAAAACAATAAAAAATAAGTACTTATTTGAATGAAACAAATGCAAATACTAAACACTTATATAATAATATATCATAATTAGATATTTAAAATAGACAAAACGTGTTTTTTGCTATATCTAGACACATGTAACATAAAAAAAATACATTATATAAACTAATGAATTTAAGCCCTACGATCATTTCGTGAATCAAAATCATTTATGAGCAAATCCAAATCAATGTCTTCAGCAAATATTTTCAACCCACACTTACTTCCTAAAGATTTTAATTTATTACTTTAATAAACCTTAAACTTTAATTTTTCACACAAAAACCACTATACTATTATACATATAATTAATTTTATTATTAAATTTTATTTTTTTTGGGATGGGCTGAAGCCAGCCAACTCTTGGCTCCGCACCTATTTATAGTTGATAATAATGTCAACAATTTTTTTTTCCTTTCCACCACCACCATAGATCATAATAATATTAGAAATACTAAGAAATACTCAAATATATATATATATATATATATTTATAATTTTAAAATCCATTTCTCGGACTAGTATGCATTTTTCAACACTACACAGCATTGGCCGTTGTGTGAAGCTCTGTTGTCTCATATCCGCACACAGATCCGCTCAAACGCTGGCTCACTTCCCACATATTTGTTAAAACCTGTTTATAGTTCATGCATGCCCCTAGCATAACTAACTACACTGATCGATTTATTTCAAAAAAACACTTGGGAATTATGAAAGCTCGAGACTTCGAGCCGACGGCTGAATTTGTCTCTCATTTGTAATGTAATTTCTATCTAAATTCAGATTTTACTGCATGTTTTTTTTCCCCCAAAATGGAAAAGCTTTTATTATTTAAGGATAATAGTAGCATTGCGAAAAGAGCTCATAGCTCTAACTCAGCTATTTCATATCTAGTCCATCAGTAAAACATTTCTAATACAGAAGCAAGGATCTAAATACTAAGAAATCTCCATCTCTCATTTGTCTCTCTCCCAACAGCTTCACAACCTGTAACTTGATTCACAGATGGACGAAACTCATGGTGCTGGAGGCAACATTACATTTGGTCCATTTTGCCGGATAGTGTGCTGCATTTCATAAAGAATTGGTAAGTTGATAATTAAATACGAAATTTGCTTTATATATATAACCATTTAACACTTACCAACAAATTGTCAAGATAACCATCATTATACACATTCACAATAGAACAGAAAGGGACATAACTAGCTCCGGTACGAGAAACATTTGCAAGAGCTTCCCCACGTGGAACAAACACATGAGGAATATTCTGATCAATTCTCAGAAAGAATAGGGGAAAGACAAAAGGTCAGAATTCAAATATATATCATTATTGCACCCAAAACAAAAAAAATCCAAAAACACCCTTTAGTTTTTCGGTAACTCGTAGTACCTTTTCTTGCGCAGCGACACAATAGGGTAAAATAAGTGCTAATTTCTCGTAGTCACGGGCTACAATAAAGAGCCGGGTGTCCCCACCAACAATGTAATTGTATGCTAGGTTGTAAAACACATCAAAATCAAATAAGACAAGAACTATCCACATACGTACTAAAATAATAATAACAGAACAACACCAATAACAATAACAATAGCAAAAGGTCACTCACTATACTTACATTGTGACATCGTACCAAAGACTAGATGTTGTTGACTGAGAGTACTTATGTATGATAAAAGCTCTGCCTCCATCAGGCTCCACTTTTGCTCGCATGAGTTATATAGAAAGAAAGGAAATGTTAGTTAAATAAATAAAATAATCTAGAAGAAATACTTGCACAAAATAATAAATTCTAGAACCTAATCACAGTTTAAAGGCCGAAATCAAGAACTTGATTAAGTTGAATATGCAATTGGTTGAAGAGGATATATATCATAAGATAAACAAGTGAAATACAAATTAGTTGTCAAACTTGAGTAGTTATCTTAGTTTCAATGAGATAAAGTTCTAAGACAGTTTGAGGCTGTTATCTCAGTTGAACAAATATGTTACAATACTCAACCACTGAGAACACAGCATTAAGTGTAGAAAGCTGTCTGTCTGGCTTATCAAGTACTAGATGTTCTATCGTCTCTTTCCTTTTCTCTGTGAGAATATCGTTCCTCATCCTACTCTCTATTTGCATCACATGAGGAAGATTTAGGACAGAGAAGGGACAATATGCCATAATTTGTAAGAAGAAAACAAATGTGGAGAACTCAAGCTAAACAATGCAAGCCTGTTGTTAAATGTTAATTTCATTTAAAACAGAAAGGTTTCGCCTATTGTCCCCTTTTCATTTTTACTTCAGTATTTGTATTGTGAACTTTAAAAAGGTGATGATGGCTTGAAAAATTTGAGGACTTCTGCAGTCATTTATTCATATGGAATGATATAAGGGTTAGAATAGACAGAGCATTGTACTACAGTAACGGTACTTACACAAATGTTCCCTTTTTTCTCATGCCGGTGTGCTCAAAATGTTAAACATAACTAAGGAAGGGTGCTCAGTTCCATTTTGATAGATAGATGTTTGGGCATGGGTGTAAAGAATCAGTTCAGGAGTCTAGAGCGGCCTCAATGCAGGCAGTGTAGACCTCAGAGACCGTCAAATGTAAACAACCTTTTAGGTTGGGTGACTCTTGGCCAATCAGTAACGTCACTTGTAATCAATTACTAAGCCTATTTGCATACTGGTTGAATTCCTTCTACCATTGATGAAGCTCAAACTGCCTGTGTCTCTAGTAGGAAATTTTCAGATAATGAACTTATTCTAGCTTTGAAAACTATTCGTTCAATAAAAGCCAGTCAAAACGGGTATGTATGGCTCTGTTAAGATAGATACGAGTAAAGTCTATGCTTAATTTTCTGGGTATGTCTTCAAAAGGAACTGTGGAAAAATTGGGTTTAATGCTACCTACATTAATTTGGTCAGCTATTTGATTATGATGAACATGGTCCCAACTAACAGTTTTTATCCATCCAAGAGGAATTGCCTTTGCTCTCCATCATCACACACACTCCCTCTCAAAAACTCTCAATATACTCTTTTCAAACCCTCTATGCGAAGAAATCTGAAAAAGATGCAAAGTTACAAACTAGAAACATACACACACATATATGTATATGCATATAGATAAAAGCATAGAAATTTATGTGCGTGTATATATGCAGTAGAAGGGGTAAATGTTTAAATGTTTTTGATGAAATTTGGTAGAGATGATCTCCATGAGTAGATCATCAAAAAAGTCAATCGTGAAATGAGTGACCAAAAAATTCAACCGGTGAAAATGCGAATTACATCAATTTTTCATCTCACTCGCTTCCCAATTGAAGTTTTTGATTGAATTTGAATGATAAGATGGTACTAATTACCAAAGTTCATCAAATATATGTCAGTTTTTCAACCAAATTTAGATTTGATGGACATGATGTACTCATTCTCGAATTTTATTAAAAAATTCAATCACTAACACCAGTTCATTTCAATGTATACAGATATTCCATCTCTGGAAATGTCCTTAACATCATGGAATATATATACTTAAGGGCCATCATGGAATATATAGATGAAGGTGAGTTGCAGAACCCTAGGATCGAGATCGAGAGAGCAATATCCTTACCAAATTAGAGAGGGAGTGAGATTGAGATTTATCGGTAGAGAGTTGAAACTCCGATCCTCCAGTTAGCCTCTGTCTCTCGCGAAACTTTTGTTTCCCGCGGAAAAAAATGTGACCACTATTAACGCACTCACTTGTATCACTATTTATAATAAGAGTACGTGGGCAGATTCAAATAATTTTTTAGGGCCAATTTAAAATTACGGGACTGATGTTAGATAAGGGTTATCTCTAATGGTAAAGCTCAATTATATATTTTAAAAAATTTACACTTCGATATTTTACTATAGTTTTTCAAAAAGTTATACATATATATATATACTAGTTATACTCGTTCCTACCGATATTACTTACCCAAAGTCATATATATCCAACTTTTCTTCTGAAATCTGTAATTAATTTTTTTTTTCTCAGTCCCGATTTATTAGGAAGATATGTTAGGCCATTAGATATCTAAAGCAAAATTTCATATAAGCAAATATGCATATCTTATATTTGAAAAACTTGAACTTGTACCTTTTCTATATGCATAAACTCGAACACTACCCACCCGTCCCGAGCCACCCTGACGTGTTGCAATTATATGATATTTTAAGGGTATTTAAAGAAAAAAATTAGCATATGCAGTTAGGATGGAATCATATGGATTAAAATTTATACTAATTTAAACCCGACCCGAGTTGTCGATCGAGTCCCCATGCTTGCCTCAATCTTAAAAAAAATTGGTTCCAAACTCGACTCATTATAGACATTCTAGGAAATATGATATCTATAGTGAAATTCATATGTATGAATAGCTAACTAGAAAAAAAAATATCCGACCTAGTTGGTACACGTTTTGTTTTTAAATATTTTTTTGGAACCCTACGCTTTTAGTATATGCATAAGTTCAAACATGATATGTTCCGCCCAATCCACCCAAAGCATTGTAATTATATGATATTATAAGAGTAGGTAAAGAAAAAATGTTAAATTCAAGTAAAATCACTTAATCTAATAAATTTTATAAATAAAAAATAAACATATAAGTTTTCTAATTAACTGAAGTCGATTTGGACTAAATTGGAGAAATTAATTTTGGTATATGTTATACTATATTTGGGTTTTTTAGATTAGTGTACAAACATTAAATCACAAACGCTAAGGAGATTCTAGAACACATAATATTTATAGCGAAATTCAGAAAGAACTCGACATTGTTAGTGCATGTTTTATTTAAAAAGAAAGTTTTGAAACCGACACACGTTTTACTATTTGCATAAATTCGAACATAATATATTTCGTAATGCCCTGATCCACCCAATGCATTGTAATTATGTGACATTCAAGTCAAACAAGGTAATCTAATGATTTTTAAAATAATAAATAAAGATTATAATTCTCCTAATTAATCTAAATACATATGTAACAATTGAAAAAAAAAAACAATTATGGGGCATTTGATATTATATTTGGGTTCTTTTAGGATTACTGTACACAAAAATTGACAAAAAGATTTTTTTTTTTTACTTATATTTAATATTTTTTTCAAATTAAAAAAAATAAATATTTTTAATTTACAATTGCTCATATTTAATATTCAATTCTTAAAAACCTACTAATAAATATTTTATTTGGTTGTGACCAAATAAAAATCGCAGTGTTGCCGCCCTTTAATATCCTGTGGCTGCAAGATTTCAAATCTGAAAAAGACATTGAGTAATACCTTGAAAACCTAGCTGCCAGTGGCGTAGCCAGGAATTTCAAGTCGGGGGTGCGCAATATTGATGATATATTTGGTCTTTTTAGTTTAGCTACACTTTCTAGTTGAATCCACTTCTTTTCCTCGGCATAAAACGACCACTAAAGATGAGGGACATTCCGCTTCTTGCACATAAAGACCATTCAAAGACCAATTATAAGATTTTTAATTCCAATATGCAAATGTTGGAGGCTAAAAATCCTATGAAGCATCATCCTTCTTTAGCTTGGACTATATTGATATCTTTCCATTTATTCATACTTTTTCATTATAAAATCAACCCTATAAATTCAACATTTATTCTATTAATAACTAATAATTAGAATTTAGACCTAAATCAATTAAACATTTTTCAACAAATCAACTTGTTTCAAAGTTCAAACCTAAGTTTCAAAGTTAGGGATTTAGGAATTAGGGCAATACAATGAATCAATGATAAATTCATAAATTGATGAGCAAACTAATAAAAAATTAGGGATTTATTTAGGAATTAGGGCTTAACAAAAGTTTCAAACCCAAATAAAGCTAAACAAAAGTTTCAAAGTTCAAACCTAAGTTTGATTCATCAAGAAGACAAGAAATATGGAAGAAACCTGAGTGAGTGGCTGAGTCGCCGGTCGCCTGAGGCTGAGTGAGTCTCCTGGACGGAGAGCCGGAGAGGTGGTCGCCTGGTCGGTGCTCGGTGGAGGCTGTGAAGCAGTGCTGCAGTGGACAATGGCGTAGAGATAGGGTCAGCGGAAAAAAAATTTAGCTGCCATCTACTTACTTAAAAAAGAAAGAGAAATAGAAGAAGAGAAGCGAGGTAGCTGTATAAATTAGACTAAGTAAAAATAAATACCAGCTGTTCCTCTGCTGCTTTAATTTCACGCTGAAGACCATTAATTTAGGGTGGTGCTATTACCACCCCCACAATTACTTGCTTTCACTCCCACTTAAAAAAAGAACACAATTGCTTGCTTCCACTCCCACTTTCTCTAGTTTTACTAACATTAGCTTTTACCTAATGGTTAATAATTAACCATTAACTCATTTCCACCCCATTTCTTGCATAATTAACCCATTTCATCTCATTCAATCCATTTCAAAAAACTTACCCCACCACATTGAATGAACTTCCCTCCAAATTTCTTGATCATTTTCAACCAATTTTTTATTTACATATTAGTTTAAAACAATATTAGTTACCAAAATTTCACCAAAAAACCAATAAAACCCACAAAAAACTCCATTGATTAAACAAAAACCCTAAGTTGTAGAGAATGTTAGAGAAAAGAGAAATGGAGATTGACAAGGTAGAAAAACCTAATGAAGGAGAGGTATGTTTGTTTTTATAATGTTTAATGTTTACTTTGTTTGGTTAATATGAAAAAAAAAATTATACCAACAGATCGAATTATAGCATCAGAACAGGTTACCTCGGTTACGGGGGACCGAAATTGTAGCACTTGTTCGGTTTTCGGTGACCGAATGTGTCATATGAAGACGTGAAGGAGAATGATATTTCGGTTATACAGAACCGACATTTATCATTTTTCTCGGTCCTTAATGGTCGAATATATGCCTATTACTCGGCTCTTAGGAGCCGAGATAGTGAAAAAAATATTCTAAAAAGGTTATGTTCTTCTCCAAATACATCAGTCCTTAAGAACTGACATTTATGTATTAACTTGTTCACCAAGGACCTAGTTAAGATAATATACTCGATTTTGGTCAATCAAAATCGAATATTAGTCACTTGGAAATTTACTAGATTTTTTTATGTGCAGGATGTGTGTTCTCTTGATTCTACAATATGGAGAGATTGTTCATTTATTCAAGCAATTGATTTCATTTAAATTGGAGGAATATTCCAAAATCCAAAATGTGTTCACACATTTAACAAGTTAGAGCCTCCGAATTCAATCAAAAATAATATTGATGGTGGTGATGGCCAAAGTTCTAAGGATACGATTATAACTGTGCCTCTTGATTCATATTTTAATGGCATTGATTGTAATCTTGATAATGGTGAAAGTTGCATATAAAGTGTTTGTCATTACATGTGGTTATTTGATGTTCACAAAGTTTGAACGGTGTAATTTTTTGCTTTTCATGAATTGTAAACATGTAATTTTTTTGTATATGAATGACAACAACTTTTAGTAATTTGATTAAATTCAATTTCTTTGAGCAATTTGATTAAATTCAATTTCTTTAGGTAATTTGATTAACTTACAGACAACCTCGGTCCAAGGATACCGAGGATATTGATGAATTTCGGTCCTAGGATACCGAGGTTAGTAACCGAGAGCTAAAAAAATGAACTAGAATACCTCGATTCGAGGAGACCGAGGAATTTGAGAAACCTTGGTCATAAGGAACCGAAATTATTCATAAACCTCGGTTGTTTGAGGCCGAGGTTAGCAACCGAGAGCTAAAAAAAAGAACCAGTATACCTCGGTCCAAGAAGACCGAGGAAATAGAGAAACCTCGGTCATAAGGAACCGAAATTATTCATAAAGCTCGGTTGTTTGAGGCCGAGATTAGTAACCGAGAACTAAAAAAAAAGAATCAGCATACCTCGGTCCAGGAGATCGAGGAATTTAAGAAACCTCGGTCATAAGGAACCGAAATTATTCATTAACCTCGGTTGTTAGAGGCCGAGGTTAGCAACTGAGTGCTAAAATATGAACCAGAATATCCAACGATTGCTTTATGATATATAAACAAAAACAAGTACATAATATCCAACTCCTTGTAATTTATTACCAAAATAAGTTATAATATCCAACTGATATCTATCAACCAAACCAAAAAGATGGTATCCATTAACCTAAACTAACAATTAGCAAATAGATAATATCCATCAACCAAAAAACTATATAGTTAAGTTTAACAATTACCAAAAATTAAACAAGTTAAAAGCCAATGTAAGGTCCAACTCCTTGCGATATATAACCAAAACAAGTACATAATATCCAACTCCTTGCGATATATAACCAAAACAAGTACATAATATCCAACTCCTTGCGATATATAACCAAAACAAGTACATAATATCCAACCGATATCCATCAACCAAACCAAAAAGATAGTATCCATCAACCTAAACTAACAATTAGCAAATAGATGATAACCATCAACCAAAAAACTACATAATTAAGTTTAACAATTAGCAAAAATTAAATAAGTTTACAGAGTTCTAATACAAGTTGATAATATCTCCAAATCCAAAAAGTTTATTCTTCCTTCTCCTAGTCACATATGTGTTCCCTTTGTCTTTTGGTAGAGGTCTTGTGGTTCCCGATGGAGTTGCATTAGAATCATGCTCTTGGGCTTTCTCTGGTGTCGTTGCCTTCATTGCATTCAAAAGTATGTCACAAGCATTACGTGCAACAATATAGATATCTTCCGCCTCGTCACCAAGGAACGCTTCATATAGCATTGATATTACCTTTTTAACTTCAACTTGCTGCATAAATAATTTAGCATTTACAACTTAGTAGCTGTAGTACCTATACTATATAATTTTATTAAACATCGAATGAAAATGAGATAAGTCCCCATAAGATACTAACCAACTTACTGTTAAATACACAAAATTTATATTAGCAAATGTGTAAGTGTATCATGGTCCGATCTAGAGTCTTATTAACAAGGAACAAAAGACATAAGGCAAATGTTTCTATATATACAAATAAAATACAATAATTTTACATTTTACCTCTTTATGACAATAATGTGAACAATTTACTGTTTTCATTAAATTTTATCCCAACTAAACGCTAAGAGTATTCTTATACATGCATCTGAACGTAAAATATTTCATCCATGTATATACATATATATGATAAGAAAAATAAGAATAAAAAATAAATGAAGTGGATCAAATCTAAATGCAGTATTAGGCCGAAACCACCCATCAAACAAACGTTCAACACTCGGTGATTATTCTATTGGGCTTGGACAAGCACCTTTGCTCTTTTTTATGTTTCTAATAATCCAAATTCCAGTGGTTAATAATAATAAGGTTGGGGAAATTGACTCTTCAAGGAAATACACCTCCATTTTAATTTAAAATATTATTTCAAATCTCTAAGGGAACTTCTTTCTTTTTTTTATGCAAATTAGTTTGGTTCTATTTTTGTGGCCTCTTGAAGTGTCAAACTAAGTCTACGAAGTATTTCTTCATTTTAAACTAAGAGTTTAAAATTATTTTGCGGAACATTCAGACCTCATTGCTATAGGTAATTTTATCTACAAGTGAAGACGGTTTAGTGGTTAACTACGAGTGTGTTGATTGTTCAAGATTAAAAGTTTAATTTCTGTCGCTAGTAAAAAAAATTTATGGAAAAGAAAATTGAAGTGGTAAAATAGGCATTTCAAAAAATTGACAGAGCTTCAGATGAAGCTTCCTTATGTAATATATCATATATATATATATATATATATATATATTGTAACCAAAATGATGTAAATCGTGCTTATAACCATGTAAGTGACTTAAGTTGTTTGGTTCTATTTATTTTACTTTTTCTTGGAAGTATACATTAGTAAGGATTGATTTTGTGGTTTAAAGTACTTATGTGGTAGAACACTACGCACATATTTATACTAAGGGCTGATTACCAAATTTCCATTTTCCTTTTGTTACTTTTCTTCTAAAGACAAAATTGGGCGAAACAAATAAATTTTATTACGATGAGAAACTTAAGAGATGGACAGAGGAAGGTGCTGATTTACTAGCAGAGGAAGCGGCACTACTACCCCCACTTACAATTGCAGCCTTCTCAAACGTTTTGAGAATAACAACTTAAAGAGTGCATTAAAAGGCGAAGGATCTCATCAGGGAAATGGAAGTCCAAAATATAAAAGCCCAACTCATGTTGGCCATAGTTCTGGAATCCCACCAATTCCAACAAGCTCTAACTCATGTTGGCCTTAGAGATGAAAACCTTAGCAATAAGAGATTCAAGAAAAATCAAAAGCAAAAGTGATGATTCGAGTAAGACATACCAGGGAGAGGAAAGATTCGTGAGACGGAGAGGGAGATCGAGATAGAGACGAAGAGCGACAAGAGAGCAACCGGAGAGTGAGGCGGAGAGGGAGAGCTAGACGAAGAGGGTGAGATGGAGAGGGAGGGCGAGACGGAGAGGGGAGTGAGATAATTTTAGGGCTTGAATTTTGAGAAAGAAAGTAACTTGATGTTATACTGTTAGTTAATTAATCAATGAAAAGAAAATTATCACTAATTACATGTATTAGAAAGTGGGAGTGGTGTGAAGATTTGTGGGAGTAAAAATGAGTAAAAATGAGTTAATGGGAGTGTTATTGGGACTGGGAGTGGAAGCAAGCATTTGTGGGGGTGGTAATAGCACCACCCTTAATTTACCATTGCCTAGAGTCACATGCGTGTCACTCACAAAAATCTTTTTAGCAGTCCATTAATTTTTATTTTTATCTTTTTTGATCTCGAAATTGAGCGTGTCATCATCTATGCGTTAAGTCCAATAAAATTTGCACTTAAAAAAAATTTGAACAGATAACTCGCTAATATACCACTCTCACAAACAATAATTTTTATTTTTACTCGCCGTCACTCTCTCTCTCACTATCACTCAACAAAATATTAATTTTTCAAAATCTCTCCAATAAATTGACTTATTTTTATTTATATAAAGGACAGTCAAATATTTTGTAACTAGTATTTCTTAAAAATATAAAGTCAAAATAAACAATCGTTATGAGACAGAGAAGTAACTAATTAATGTGGATAAAGGCTTAAAAAAAAAACTGTAACAATAGTAATAATAATGTGTTTGACATATTTAGCAATTTTTATGCACAAAGAATGGCTAAAATTACATAATAACACATCTTTTTGGGGATGATCCACCATAAGATAAAGGGTAAAATGAAATAAGTAAAAAAAAAAAAGTAGAGGGCAATAAAAAACTAAAAACAATTTCTAAAGTAAATAAAATTTTCACTGTCTCTTAATTGGATACTGTGTGGATATTTAATTATAGTTTTAAAGCTTGTAATATATAGCTAAAATTGAATAATCGTTCTGTCTTAGAGCATCTCTAACGTAATATATAGCTAAAATCGAATAATCAAAAAGATTTTTGATTACCTATTTAGTAAGTTATTAAAGTTAATAATGTAGGCATCTCCAATAATTATTTTTTCTCAATAACTAAATTTGTGGGATCTATTATATTGATTAGTTACAATTAATCAATTTGAATTTTGTTTCAAAAAAAGTAGGAAAAGATTATTTAAATTGAAAATATTCTCTTTTACCTAATAAAATTTACTGTGTCCCTCATTTTGGTTATTAAAGAATGTTGTTTAACTTTGATTATAAAGAGAGTAATGATTTATTATAGTTTAAAGGTTGCTAACATTTGACTATACCGTTAGGGTAATATTTTTAGTCAATATTGTTAAAATTAATTATAATTATTATTTTGATTATACCATTGGAAATACTCAAATATAAACAAACTATACGAAAAATTAGGTAGTTTTTTGTACATTAATTTAGGTGACTGCTATTTACACACTATTAAATACTTAATTTTATTCCATATTTTATTTGCCTGATAACAAGTAAGTGCATTTTACTCGCTCGATAACAAGTGAATACAAGTGCATATTACTCGCTCGATGACAAACGAAATTAAGGTATTGAGTTTACTCGCTTGTCATCAAGCGAGTAACATACACTTACTTACCTATTATCAGACGAATAACATACATTTACATGTTTATCATCGAACAAATAACATACATTTACATGTTTAAAAAAATTGCAGTGAAAATTTTAAATTTCAGTGCAAATTTGAATTGAAACTTTAAAATTTTACTTAAAGTTATGTAACTAAATTTGCAATATATATATATATATAATTTTTTGTAGAGAATTTTAGTATCTCCAAATGAATCCAATAAAGATAAAAGAAAATGTAAAGTAGTAAATAAGTCATTCATGTTAGGAAATAATTGAAAATATAATTTATAGAGGGTAATATATATATATATATTGACATGGGTACATCATTTCAAATTTTGGGCATTTAAATTTAATTTTATCTTTACTTTAGAGTTGGGGGATAAAGGTTGTCCTTATTGTATTAAAATAG